>CATQJL010000223.1:53039062-53295898 GCA_958299035.1 Cylicocyclus nassatus | reverse complement strand
GAAAGTTTCTACATTCGAAAAATTGAATAAGTCTGAGGTTAAAATTTTAGCACTTCATATAACTCCTACCCGAGATTTCTTTTGCCCAGAAAATCAATCAGCTGGTCAGCGTTTCTTTTATTATCTCTTTCCTCCAGAGAGTGCAGAGTAGGTTGGACAAAGATCTGGATGACTTATTCATTTCAATACGATTGTTCCTTTGTTGGTTTTTTTTTCTTTCTTTTCATGTTTTCTATTGATCTGTCGTTTTACACCCTGTTCTGATCTGATTTGTTGTATTGAAGCGCGCCGCTTGGCGTACAAAATAAATAAATAAATAAATAAAATCTTTTCGGCTCATCCTTGACTTTTCTCTCCCTTTATTTCCAGCTTCAGAATAATGAAAAATTTTCTATCTCTTCCTCCCTTCCCCTGAGTTCTACATTCTATGAACTATCTGCTAAATATATATATTTGATTAAGTGAAACTTCAAATCTCATAACATGTGGAATCTTTGGAAGAAATTTACTATCTTTGGAAGAAATTTACTTTATAACCCTAAAACCCACCAAATAATTGTCCAAACTACTTTACTTTCTCATATTCCAAGCTTCCTGTTGATGAAGAACCCTTCAACACTCCCCCCCCCCCCCAGTCATGTTGTTATGCCCTCATGCCCTCATCTATGCAGCTGGTTTTCTCGTTCACAGCTCGTCGGACTAATATGTACACATTTAGAGTGTCGATCCGCTCACTCATTATATCCATAAACTTTTCTTTCTCTTCATCTCTTCCTCCTCCACCATATTCATGCTCTTCCTTCGTTTTTCCTATGAAGCGCATTATTGAATTTCTCAAGCTTAGTTGCCCCGGTTTCAGTGAAGTTTTCGGAACCACCAAGAAAAAAAGTAATCGATTAGCATTAGCAAAATGTCCAAAAGATGAGAGATGCGGGTTATTTTGAGCGGCGGAAATGACTCAAAGCTAGCATTTTTCGAAGAAACATGCTATGCAGCTGTTTCTAATATTCATTTCATTGCAAATATGTTTTGACGTTTAGAAATGCTCGCGATAATCACAGAACAAACACTTGTTTTCGGTGGTTTTCTCCTGCTTTCTTCCAGCGCTTTACTACATGACGACATGCTGTATAACGAAAGAATCGCCTTAATGGGCTAAGCACAATGCTTTTTTCGGATTTAAAATATAATCAACACTAAGGAAGTTATGGCGCTGCGTAGTTTGCGTGATTCGCGTGATTTCGCGGAATTCCCGGAATACAGCGACATTCACGGAAATTTTGCTCATTCTGTAAGCGGTATTGTACTTTACTTTCAATTACTGTTGATTTATCATTTTGTTCTCTGAAAAAATGAACTTTTCTTGACTTTTTTTATAGCTGGAACTAAAAAACTGCATAAATCTTGTACTTTTTCAATCTTATCATTCATCTGTTTTCTACATAAATCTGTTGTCTCTCGAAAGTGCACGGAAATTTTCGTTTTTTTTTCAGGCAAACAGTTCGTATCGAATTTATCGAACATGTCAGTTCCATTGTCACTACGACCTTTTCATTCATGTTTCCGACTTTGCGGGTCATCAGTTTTTCTGTTCACTTTTACTGACATCAGATTAGTAGCAACAGTTGCAAAAAATGGTTCTAGGGTTGTAATTGAGAGGTGCTGGTTTGTGTATTATTTTATAGGGGCAATTATGTTTCCTCTTAAGAAATACTTTTTCAAAATAAATCCTAGAATATATAAAACGAACTTTTGAGTGTATAAAAGTCATGTTGGTAGAATAGTCTATGGAGAAATATACAAGTTAGCATTACTGAATATTAATTTCTGTGAAATCCACGAATTTGACTCTACCCTTACTTGCGGATTATTTGAGCTTTTTTTTTTGAATGAATGGGAGAACTTCCGAAAAAAATTGATTCCGCTTTATACAAATGGCAACATTTCTGGAGTTTTCTTCTATCCTCTCTTGATATCATAGTTTGTTAGACATCTCTAGAAAAGTTTTTGATTTCTTCTCCATTATACAATCGGCAACTTTTTTGGAAGTTTCTTCTACGCCTTTTCGATGGCATAGTTTATTGAACCGGTCAAGAGAATTAAATATTTCTAAGATTTTGAACCTTTCGGATACTAGTGAATTTGTATTTAGCTTCACTTTTTTCTAAGAACTATATGTATGATTTGTCCATGAAGAGTAGATAGTTAGTTTATGAATATGTACAAAGAAAACTTCGAAAAATGTCTAAATTTCTGTGCAAAGCGCTAGCACGCTGCTCAAAAAGCTCTCCATTACGAATATCCGATCCGTTCATCGAATTTTCGCAAAGAACAAGTCCAGTGAGTGTGATGTGTTCATTTCGAACACAAAAGCAAATGTTGCATTACTCATCAAATAGCGATCGTGTGTTCCTAACAATGTGTTCGCAAAACACGTTCCACTCGTTACGCCTACTAATCCGAGAAACGCCCTTATTTGAAGGGTTTCTTATCGCTTGGGTAATGGGCACTTTCAAAAATATTTCCGAAAACCTCCGCTCTGTTATGCAGTCTAAAAAAATGTCTATTTATTATTATTCTGCCGACAAGCTTTGCGACTCAAAGGTTTTTTCAAAAGATATCAAAATCCATACAAACATTCTATTGGGAATCTTACCAGCACCAATATGTTGACGTTCTTGTTGTTATTTTTTTTTGCTTTGTTGCGCTGTTACTTACTACTGGATTTTTCGAGTGCTTCTTCCCAATAAAGATAAAATTTCATGCAAGAGTCTTTAGATCCATGCGCTATCGTTGCTACATCTGCCATCCAAAAAACAATTGCCTCCATCACAAATCATCTGTGAATATGGCATATTTGGCGTTTTCGATATTATATATCATTCCCGATGGATTTGTCAAATGCAATTGCAATGAAAATCGCTCAGAGGAAAGAGATTTTGTTCTAAAGATGCATTTTGTATCCCTAGCAGAAGATGAGAGCCATAGCTTTCCGCGCATTTCTAAATTCGTTATTTCACTGGTTGAATGCCAAGAATGTGAAGAAAATAAAATGACTATCTCAGTCTTTACTTCCCTTCCATATACCGAATATGAGATAGTGAACTCTTTCCGGAAACCCTCGTAAGTAAGAAAATCCAAGCTAAGTTATTTTGTAAAGCTGTTGTTCTCAACTAGAATGTTGGTGATTTTGATAGAAAAATTTACTTTTCTCTAATTGATGCTTTGTTCATAAAAAACGCAAAACGCCATGTACGTTAGAAATCTATCCAAGTACGTACCACTTGCAAGACAAAATAAAGCAAGTATAACACCTTTAGTCATGAGTCCTAAAGCTCTATTTCACATCTGGAAACGATTTTCGCTATAGCTTTTTTACCTAACTGTAACTGCATTGACTCACCAGTGAGTGTTCTTCGTTTAGCGGTCTTTATCTATCAGAGTCATTTCTCACTTTTCCTGAAATCAGTGGCTCTATGACGTCTTTGCAATCTATCGCTTAATCTCGCATCTCATTTATTCGCTAATTTTTATTATTGGGTACTTCAAAGAGAAAAATGGTTCTTGAATGAGATGCGCTTATCTTTTTTTCCTGCTAAGAAAATCTCTTCTGAATCAATGGTTTCCTTTTACAAAAAGCTTTTTGGTGCTCATAACTTGTATGCTAGTACGACTCTATCTCGGATTAGATTTACAAAATCTTCAAATATAGACAGACAAAAATATAGATGCAATCGCAGCAAAAAATGTGGCTAAAAATTATTATAATAATTTGAAGTGCGTATCTAATATGGCAGGTCTATTGAGATAAAATCATATTATAAATCAAAAATGTTAATGCTACCTATTCAAATTCTGTTCAGAATTTTCGTGAGATAACTACTATCCCGACTTCAGATGAAGTTTCTGCGAAAAATATACTCTGTCGCTTCTTCTTCACAAAATTTCTAAGAAGTTTTTGGTTCTTGAACAAAATGAGCTTTCGGTGTTCTGTTCAATTTGCCTACGGATAATCCTTTCTTAGCATTCAATCTCACTGGTATTAAATGTTGTGACAGTAATGTAATTCTTGGATTTTTGACCACATTCTATCCCCTGACTTTCAGAATATCCGTACTAATCCACCAGAATTTTCTAGAAATGATTTCATTTCCCATCATCGATGTTTCGTTGAATAATGGAAGCAAACACACTGTCATCGCTCGCAAAAGAACTAAAATTTATGCATCTTTTTGCAACAGAGTCTACACCTCTCGAAATCGATTGCATTAGGTATTACCATAAGATTCATCCGACTTTTTCCAGTGCTTTTTAAACATTCAAATCGATATTTTCCAGAGTTTCTCTTTGCAGGGTGAAAGAGATGATATATTCTATATTACTTCTACTTCTAAAAATAAGTGTAAACGTTCTCTTTTCTGATTCTTCGTCGCAAATGATTCACCGTAAAAAATTTCGAGCGCACGATATTACACCGTGCATGGGAGGTGACTAGTGACCAATTCGTATGTATTGCATAGTTAAAGCTGTTTCTAAATCTTTTAGAAGACTAAAGTGAATGAAAATTCAGTAAAAGTTGTCTTAAGCTTTTCGAAACGTTTAGTTAAAGTCTCAAATAATTTTTAGCAGTTTTCTGCCTTTCAATTCTTAGTTTCTGTTTCTTTTTATCTTGTTTCCTTTTGCACCTGTTGGGAATAGCCGCAATATGTTTCTTCAATATATAAAAATAGGATGGCGTCCTCAAGGAAACTGAGTGGGCAGATAGGAAGTAATAAATTGTTAAACTCTGGGAAGATGTACCTGGGAGACTCACATCTGACGTAAGCGCTGTCATTGACAGAAGAATTACTTTCTCAAATCACTTCTTGGATAAAATCAATTTTATTGGTAATTTGGATAGATTTTCTGCAGTTGCAAGTACTTTTATTCACTTATTGTTTACTCGTCTCTCCATCTAATTTTTTATGTTCTCAAAAATACACCAGCAAAAAATACCGTTTTTTTTCGTTTCCGCTAACGAATTGTTGAACACTTGGTCACAGCACACACATGAAAAAATGGAGCATCTTCTAGTAACCACGAAAACGTAAGTAGAGTACGATTTCCTATTTTCCGTTATATCATTGTCGGTCTGCCTTACTTCAGCTGTGAAATTTATTGTTTTCGCTCAGACAATCTGTAATTGACATTCTTGCTTGTTCACCCCACTGTGGCCCATCCATCTTTCACAAATTAGAGTATTTGACAACTTTTGTATAAACTACTTAGAACCAGATTTTCTGGAGCAGTTTGTTAATCTGAACCTTTTTTTCTCAATGTATGCTTAAATGTACATAAGTTTATCGTCTCATTTTTTTTTACAGTAAACGTTACAAACTAGCAGTTTTGGAACTTTACCGCCAAAACTGTCATTATCAACAGTAAAAGCATTCCTTATGCAGTCAGATTGGCCGATCGTTCCAATTTTCATAATTGTTTATCAAAACTCAAGGCTGGCAGCATCATCATTCCTTTCTTCTCTTCCTCTTTTTCTTTCCTCCTTTTGATATTTTCACCGCGAAAGCAATTCTTTGCGGTTTTGATTCGGAATGGTTAATGTCGTGGAAGGTTTTGTCATGTGTTTGAATGTTTTCCCTATGGAAGGCGTCATATATCTTGAGTTTTTCTTCATTCTCCATCATATTAATAACTTATTCATTCCAAACGTACTTTTGGCTTGAAACGCACCTCTAAGCATTTTCTGGGTGAAACCTCTTTTCTTTTCCGAGCTCAATCTCACCACATGCACGTATCAATCATATATGCTTCCAAGTGCTTCGCAAACAATAGAAGTAGTCTCGATTTTCACTTTTTATTACCCTTTGAGTCAATATATTTCGTTTTTTCTGGTCTTCAGGGCTTATATGAAGGCTTGCCAAGTTTACTAAGATTTTGCGACTCTATAGCGCTCAACGAGAGATTTTCAGAATTCTCGATTCTCACAAATTTTCTTAAGATGAGAAAAATTCTTATGAACTTCCAAGATTTCTGAATGGGCGGAAAGAACTTTATTCCCTCAATTCTCCCCCCTCTCTTTCCCTTTTCAAATATATTACTTTCTTTTTCTCACTTTCAGCACTTATTTCAGCGCCTGCCAAATTTGCTAAAAATTTCCCGTTTTTACAGCTAGCGTCCAGAAACGGAAGTTTTTAGAATTCTCAGAGTTAGAGCATTTTTTCATTAACTTTCTGAGCTTTATAAATGAGTAAAGTAAGACTTCATTTCTCGTTTACCCCCCCCCCCCCTCCTCCAAAGTGGGTGTGGTCACTCCACTGAGCCCGGCGAAGATCGCGCGAGATCCTCAGAGGCTGCAGACTCGCGGCGGATCATGCCGACAAAGCCGCGGCCGAACAGCTGCCGCTATCTCCCTCGCAAAAGTTTCGTCGCTCGCTACCCCCCGCAATGGGCTACCACTAGCACTCTCTTGCTCTAGAAACTACTACGGAAGTGAGATTTCTGGCCAGTTGCCAAATTGCTGTGGCAGAGTTAATTGTCCGCGTATTCTCGATTAGATTCGACATTGTTCTGGTCGCTAAACATGGCAGTTGTCGCGCTCGTGCGCGACGCGATTCGTCATTGCATGGTTAATTACCGCTCTAATCTATGCATTTGTGGACACGCATTTGTCAGTGAAGAGATCGGATTAGGAGGACTAGGACAACTGACACAGAGTTTCTTGCTTTGAAATGGCTTTCTGATGGCGTTAAGCGTTCAACCATTGTAATTCGTTCTATATCGCATCCTAATGCTACTTTTTGTAGTCTCTGAACTTATTGTTTATTGCGATATTTGATTTTCTTATTTTTCAATATTTCTGCATTCTTCCTTTTCTATGACTCAGTTTTCTTTCAGTTCCTTATTGAACTAGGATTTCAATTATTAGTTGGTCGATCCTTTAACATATTGCTTAAGTTCTTATCCTTTTTTGCAGTAATGTCCCTAATTTCCGAATTAGTAAATAATGTGTAATTTGATGTTGTTTGGACTTCACCATGCTGTAACCTTTTCTTTTCTGTTCGAATCGGCTGTCTTGTTTCTCTTTTGACATATTTCAGCTAATTTTTATCCTATCTGAACCTCAGCTTACCCAAGCCTAGAGGCAATCATCCTCATATTTCTTCTTTTTTGTTCTCCTTTAGATTTAGTTGGGAGCTGGGGTTATTTTTACTTTTTTTTGTTGCTTCCTTGCTTTCTTCTTTTTGCTTTCTTTCTTTCTTTCTCTCTTGAGAATATTTTACAATACAAGCGCTTGAAGTCCTGAAAATTTTTAGTTTTGCGAATTTAATACAAATTTTCATTCATTCATTTTTTAAATTTAGCCATTGTGGATGTGCCTACTATCACTCAAATGTATTTAGCAACATAGAACCATATAAATTCTGGAAAATGGCAAGTTCTGTAAAAAAAATTCCTAGTTCAATCTTTAGTAGAACACGATGTCTTTCCATAATTTGTTCTTGGAAATTTTTTGAAGAAGATATAACAGATTTTGATTTCAGACAAAATTTGGGATCAATATCTGATATAATACGTTCTTCAATGGTTGATTTCCCGAGTTTATAGGCTTAAATTGATTATTTTCAGTTAATTATAGTTTTTATCAATGCATACCAGTAAAAACGGATATTGATCTTATATCTACTTCATCTCGCTTTCATGTCCAACATTACCTGTTCGCTGTTTTTTTTTTCATTTTTTTTGCCCCGTGGCACGTTTTGTCCAGCTGACCAAAGTACAAATGAAGTAATTGTTTATTTATCAGGTGATGAGGGCGTGGCTGGTCATATCCAGCCTCTTGTTGGTGGTCCATGTTTGGACCTTCAACATCGACACGAAAAATGCGGTCGTCCATTCGATGCCCTCCACATACTTCGGTTACTCGCTCGATTTCTACAACGAGGAGAAAGGAATGCCTGTGTAGGTGTAACTATTCAAAAAATTACTTTACAACTATATATGGCTGGTGTTCCTAATTTTTCTTGTATTTTTGTGCAGAAACAGCCGTGGAGGGTAGTATAGATCGGTGTGAGAACAAGCACAAAGACTCCCTCAGCATTACAAAAAGACCACAGCCACACATTACAGCAGCACACATTGCTGCACTGCTCCGCTCTATATCTTTTGCTTCATATCATATTGATTGGAAAAGAGGGAAGAGGGTGGAAAAGGGGAGGGGGAGGGGGTTGAAAAATTTTGTTGTGAGATGCAAAATATAATTCACAGTTTTATATGTTAATCCAGAAAATTGCGTGAAAAAAGTGGAGAGAACGAGAAAGGAAAGGGAGGGTGGGGGGGGGGGGAAGTACTTGACCAAATTATGAAGTGAAATCAGGGAGGCAAGGATAACCCGAAAATATTGAACAGCAAAAAACATGGCAATAGTATGACAACAAATCCTAGGTGAAAACTTACAAAAAGTAATCAGAACAGTTTACTCTCAAGATTTGGAACAGAAAAATCATGGTCCCCAGAACCTACATTTTTAGGGCCGTGTACATACAATTTACTCGAACTTTTTCGGAGCTTTTTCAAAGAATCAGTCATTATACAAAATGATAAAAATAATGATATAATGTTCCACTCAAGAAGCTAACAATTTCAGAATTTCCAGTTTTCGTAAAATTCAAAATCTTTTAAAGCATTCTGAGGTGCAGATGTTCCTTTTTGCATTGTTCAAGAGAGCCTAACTGCCTCATTCGCTTCCCAATCTAATCTTTTACAATGACATCATCTTGAAATTTGGTCACAAATTAGGCCCATGTCTCAAAATCGAATTATTGCCCGTCAAGGATAAGTATGATTTATGAGCGAGCTCAAAATTCATGCTGTTCGTGCTTGTCCATTATTTATTCTCTAGAGACTTGTAAAAGTAGACATTTTTGACATTTGCATTTTCATCTCAGAGACGTAGAGATTCATGAATATGGTTGACTAGATAATTTATTGTTGATCAACTCAAAATTATAGTCCCTATCTAAATTTATAGTCGATAAGAAAGCTTTCAGCTTTAGTAAACCTGAAAACTTGTGTGAACGAAAGAGCGAGTTTTTATGTGTGATTTTTATAACTGGAAATGTCGAAGACTCTTCTACATGTGCTATTATTCAAAGGCCATTATTTTTCAAAGCTATAGCATCCCAAAGAGAATCTTTACGTGCCGTTAAGCAGCCAAATTTGTCTTTACTTTTGTCTTTGAGAGCTGCCTGAAAGGGCAACATATCAATAAAATCTAACGAGATATTTCATAGAAATCCTGCATTAGTTTTTGGAGAGTTTCTGTGAAAAATAGCAAATTTCCTTGAATAAATGTCTGTTATTTTTATCCTTTCTTCAAATAATCCCGATAATGATATTTTTGAATATAATTGTTTACGTTTTCAGACTTGTCGTAGGCGCACCAGAATCCGAGACGACAAATCCGAATCTGCGAGGTATTCGACGACCAGGTGCCGTCTACGTTTGCTCCGTGAACAAACCGACTTGCAGAGAAGCACATATCGACCCTAAACGTAAGTTTTTGTAAAAAACGCATTTTATAAGAATAAAATAGTTTGAAGAGGTATTAGAGACTTTCACATGCTTTCTTTGGAAGAAAAACGCAGGGATGCTATCGTTCTTCTCGCTAGTGCCCAAAAAAAAATGAGGAAACACAAATCACATAGTTTGATTGTATTTCTAAATCAAAATTAGAAGATGAAGATTTCGAAAAATTGTGGAAAAAATTTTGTGACTAATATTGCCTTATTTGCTGCTGCACTTCTTAGCAAGCTTCTATTTTTGTCACCTTCCGGCTAGACTGTTCTTGAACTAATTCTTAGACCCAATTTTCCTCATAAAATGCCTTCGATTCGACAAATTGCCCAACATTGGCTTTTTGCGAAGTAATTTGCATGACTGCATATGCTTGAATAGTGCATAGTGCATTCGTGTTGTCATTTTTTCTCATACACCATTTCCATGCGAAGAAGTTCGGAGCCGCATTTGCAATTAAATAAGAAGCTGGAGGAATATCTATGTAATCTGCTGCTTCGCGGGAATATCTTAACTTCTGCATTAATAAATTGTTCTAGTGAGAAGAAACGACTCAACAGCCAAAATCAAAAATTGAGTTTAGTAGGGAAATGATGAATTTAGCAGTAAGACCTATTTCCCAACTTTCATCGACTGAATAAAGAAACCTAAAAATATGGTAAGGAACGATTGATAAATAGTCTTAGTCATTTTTCACATTTTTTTTGTTTGGAGAGCTAAATATTATAAGTTTCATTTTCGTTCATGATTCACTCCTAACTCTTTTCAATGTTTTGCATGGTAAATATGTTAGTAATGAATAAAGAAAAATTTTCGCACAACGGATTATGGCTTACGAGAAACGGATGCTACATAGTTGCTCTGGCACTTGAAAAGCTTGAAAAATTTCCTCACTGCCTCACATAAAGGAACAATTTTGCTAAAGCTATAGCAACTAGAAGTTTGCTGCTCATACCTTCAAACAAAAAGTTGTATTATGATGTCATAGATTATAATAAAGTATGGGTATTGATTGACACGAACTGATACTATAAGATTCGGATGTTACGTCGTAATTTCGTAATCTGGGCATTTGAGAATCTAAGATGCTCTCATTTTTGGATTGAATTTGTAGAATTTTCAACCCTATGAAAATATTTCGTTTGTTTTTGCGAAGCACGGGTGAAGCTGGAGTATGTATTGGTTCCCGGTTAGTTTTTCTGAGAATTCGAAATTTGAGCAAAAAACGAGGAAATGAGTGCGCTGAGTGTTTATTGGCTTTGTAAAGGGACATCATTTCATTATAGTGATCCTTAATTGTCTTAGTTTGTTCATTTATGGATCCTTGAGTATATAAAAGACGTTCCCGTTCTTAGTTTCAATTTAATTTGCTCTTAAGAAGCTTTTGAAACACCGCTAAGCACATTATCAATTTTCAAGACATCGACAAATATTACAAGAAAAAAGATGTGAAATTTGTATGACTATCAGGACAGTATCGAAATGGTTCTCATAGTCCAAAGATCCCCCTGATGTACTTGTCAATCAACAATAAGCCATCGCAAGATGTACTAATTGTCGAACAACTATCACGTTACGAAGCGCTTCTTCTGCAAAATGCTTGTACTCATGAATTTTGTGGTAGTTGTCCTTGTAGTTGGCGTTTGCACTTTTGGCCGTGAATAACTTTGTTGTGAACAATGCTCCGCCGCTTTGCAGCAGCGTAATTTTCTCGAAATTTTGGCCCGAATGCGATGAGATCCCGGCACGCAATGCAAGATCCAATGATCGCGGGCTATTCAGCCATGAAACAACGGAAGTAGGGGAGAAGGGGGAATAGGGGGGGGGGGGTCTATGACTCAGTAGCTGAGCGGTTACTACCAAGGAGACCCTTAATCGAGCAGTCATTGGGAGTCTCATTTGTTATGGCACGAAACATAGGGCCATATGGCTATGGGGCTGAATGAGAAATCAATCAGCTACTCCTACTCCATACTCTTCCTACGAAAACGAACAATTCTCGCGCAGAAGTGCATTTCGTACATTGTCCCAGGAGCAGCAGAATTTCATTATAAACTCACCAGTCAGAAAAAACTACTCTGAATTCCAAACAAAACATTTTGTGGCCAATTTAGACATGACTTATGTATCTTTATGTTGCCGGGAAACCACTTTCGTAATTGCCTACCCATTCGTATTCCCGAAAGGAGATCGCAGTGTCTTGCCAACCACGGCAACAACGCCTTTATCGCTCCCTATCCGGCTGTAAAATAGTTAGTGAGAGGGGGTCGGATTGGGAAAAGAATATGACGACACTATCGCGAAGAATGTGGAACGGACCATTATAAAGTATAGCTATTACTAGCATGAAACTAATGGAGAATAGCTTAGGATTTTTTTCTCGGAAAAAGCTCTTATTATGAGAATATATCGCCACTAAACATCTGGCACTTTCCTACTATTTGAATAAATATTCTTAAGCCAATAAATAGCTAGCACATATAGTATTCTACAGTAAATAATGTACAAATTATGTTCGAGTGAGTTTCTCGAGATGAAAAAGTGAAAAACAAAAAAAAAACCAATGGTACATATATCCAACAAAAAAAGTTCAACCATTTCATAAAACCACCGTTCTCAGCAATTTGTAAACGGGAAAATTCAATGAAGGTAAGGCTTTTTCTTGAGGAATGATTTCTTTTCTTTTGACCGAATTAAAAGTTGGTTAAAAAATGAGAAGCATTTGTCTTCTAAATTTTGCGAAATTTTCTCATGATTCCTTACAGTTGCCGGTGTTCTTTCTCTTCAAATTGCAAAAGCTGAAGAAAGAATGCGCTTTAATTGCATAGATTAACATCACAGACAATATAATGGTCAGTAATATTTTTGAAAGAATCTCCGTATTTGTGCTTATACTTCCAACTTAAAGCTTCCTTCTATTGTTATTGATGCTCTTATTAACGTGTTACTCAATCTAATCTACCGCTAGTTGTAGAGCAACACATATTACTTGGATTATTTTATCGTACATGTTCATTGCAAATAATTTTTGACGGGAAAGAGAAGGTGATCCTACCATGATGAAAATCAAATGAGAAAGAAAATAGTCAAATCAAACAATTTAGTGTGATTTTAGCTCTCTAAATTCGATCTACACACTTTTAGCAATGTAAAGACTGCTAGAATAACATAGTTCAGATAGTTCAGACTTGATGACTTGACTAGAATAACTTCATCGTTTCAAATATTTCCCATTTACAGAAGGAAACGAGCGTCGACTCAACGGCTCAGTCTTGGCCCCAATCGAAGACAAAGCCTATCAGTTCTTTGGCGCAACGGTGAAATCGAACAAAAAGCACGACAAGCTCATTGTTAGTTTTTGGATAAAAAAACAATTCGATTTTCGACTGGGATAATTGGATCCCGCGTGTTACAGATGTGCGCACCCAAGTACAAGTACTTCTTTTCGAAGTTTGAGGTGATTGAACCAGTTGGAACTTGCTTTTTCACCGAGCAAGGTTTCACAAAAACACAGGAATTCGCATCTTGTCGTCAAGAACGTAAGTTCAGGGATAAAATAAACTTCTAAAGAAATTGTAGACAGGCAATTTTAGCTGCCCGACATGGTAGGCACCGTTTCGGATATGGACAATGTGGATTCTCTGCTGCTCTGCCGGACCGTTACAGTAAGGGCGACGAAAGGGTACGGTAGTGGTCTTAGATTGACTCTGCTTCCTCAAAGACTAAATTCTAGGCTTTCATCGGTGCACCGGGTGTATGGTATTGGCAAGGAGCCATTTTTAGCCAAAATGTGAGGAATTTTACCGATCGGCCTAATACCGAATATGGAGGAAAGGAATACGATCATGATATGATGGGTAAGCTCCGCCCTTTCTGCGTCAGTGGCTTGTAGGTCCCGAAATGAAAATTTTCAGGATACGCAACTGCTACTGGAGATCTAGATGGTGATGGTCTTGACGATATCGTTGCTGGTGTACCTCGTGGAAATGATTTGGCTGGAAAAGTTGGTTCACTTTGACTGAGGGGGGGGGGAGAGGGGTGCGGGAAAGCACGAGCAACTTTTAGCCTCGCCCACTCTCATCTCATCTCACTACATCGTGTCGAGACCTCTATAGACCAAAACTACAACCCTCTGTAGAAACGCTGAAGGACCCGTCATACTTCGCCGAAAAAAGCCCGAAAAAGCCCGAAAAGCCGAAAAAAAGCCCAAAAGCGCCAGAAAGAGCCGGAACGCTCCTTGCGTTTTGACGCTAAGGCATGTGTGTTGATTTATTTCGCAACCGAGTCTTTTTGCTTCATTTTAGGTTGTCTGCACATCGAAGTAATGGCAGAATTCTACCAAAAGTTCGTTTCTGCGTTCCGGTTCTTTCGGATTTTTTCGGGCTTTTTGGGCGCTTTTGGAATTTTTTTTTCAAGTATGATGCGTCCCTGAAGGCGGAGTGTCCTTTTTGACCGCAAATTTTGACTATTGCTTTCCGCAGTCCCCCCCCCCCCACTACTGCCTTCATCCAGCATGGTACGTAATTGCGTACTTGATTTTCAGCTCGTACTGTACACATCCAAGCTGAAGATGCTGGTAAACCTGACTGACCCATCATCCTCGCAGCAGGGTCAGTACTGCGGCGGAAGTCTTGCCGTTACCGATTTGAATAAGGACGGGTGCGATTTGCAGTTTTATGCAGAATGCCATCAAATTTTTATGTAGCTGAGTTACCCGTTTTCAGGCGGGACGACATCATAATGGGTTGCCCATTCTACACTGACTATGTGACAGTAAAGGATGCAAAGACTCAAGAACGAAAACCACAGTACGACGTTGGAAAAGTTGTGGTTTTCTATCAGACCGCACCGGTTAGTATATTTCGAGCGCTCGTAATGTTCACTGTCAATGGCATAAATGCATATTCTATCTCAAGAAGTACGGGGGAGGCTCAAACGAACGCAATGCGTACATATGTGCAACGCGTTTACTGACGCCTGCATTCAATCGATAATCATCTTGAACCGCTGTACTCTCTTTTCGGGCAAACGAAAGTGTCATTACTCTTTATATCTCCACTTAGAGGACACTTATGACATCGGCATCAAATCAGCGCTTTTAATGTAACACAGAAAAAATTTTTTAGCATACCATTGCACCGGCATTCTTCCTATGTTAGTCCAGTAGTTTTGACTCAATATAGTGTTTGTGCGGTAACGACAACAGTTGCGCGAAAATAAATGCTTGTGTGTAAAGACAACTTGCTCGCGACTTGCGCGAAAAAATGGCCAAGGAGTGCTTAATGTTAATGTTTGAACGCTCAATATTGGGCTCATTCACGAAAAAAGGATTGTTCATCTTCAGGGAGTATTCGATCGCACATCTGTGCTCGTTGGAGAAGATCAATGGGGTCGCTTCGGTTTTTCGCTAGCTGCCGTTGGAGACCTCAATCAAGATGGTTATAATGGTGCGCTGTATGTCATGTAATTCACGGGTTTATGACAACACATAAATTTTCCAGATTTCATCGTTGGAGCACCATATGCAGGCATGAACAAAGCCGGTGCAGTTTATGTGATGCACGGTAGCAAAGATGGGGTGAGACCGAAATACACGCAAAAGGTAGGTTTGAGGGAGAAGAAGTCAAAAATTGATCAAAGAGATGGAACAAACCCTTTTTAAAATTATAGACAGACTAAAGATAGGGCATGTGTTGTTGCAGTTTGCCAAAAATCTGTATGAAACAACTAAGAAGGGAAAATTTATCAATTCACGCATTTCAGAACAAGCCTTACGCCTACTGAACAAATTATATGTTTCTTTAAAAGTGGCATATTTGAGTGAATTGAAATAGACCTGTAGTCACGGACAGAGCAAAATTTTCTAGAAACAATATGGTCTTATTTTAGATTGAAGGTGGAGCAATGGGGCCAAATATTAAGACGTTCGGATTTGCCGTCGCTGGAGGCGTTGACGTTGATGGAAACGGGATGCCAGGTAAACTTCTGTTACATCTACTAATGTAAAATTCAGTTCTCAAATGTGTCGTTCTTTTTATCAGAAGAGCTTCGCTAACTACTTTATAATATAAAATTTTCTACCAAAACTTAGAATTGATACGCGTGAATAGTTTGCGATTTATGTATTTTGATTTTTGGTTGTTGCCATCATATTTTCGAAGAACAGCGGCTTTTCAGTTACCAAACTCTGAGTAATCAAGGATTTCTTATTCATTTACAAGAAGCATCAGAGTTGACATGATAAAGCAGCCAACTAAATCTTAAAAGTACCAAAAGTAAAAGTACTATGTCATCGTTGCCATTGGTCTTCTTTTAGTAACAGCAAAATTTGCATAAACTTTATAAGTTGGAATGCAATAACAGAATATGGCACTGAGAAAGTCTTTTACACTCCAAAAACAGTTCTTTACTTTCTTATAGTAGAGCGAAAAAATTATTGGACTTGAAAATTGATGAGGATATATTTCTGGGAATGCAGCTCCGCTGTCTGAATCAGCTCAAATTAAGATCATGCTGGTTTGATATAAGTGAAGACATTGTTCACACTGAAAAGTCATCTTAAGCAGAGACGTTCAATTCTAGAACTTTGCTCATGCTTTTCTAGGAATAATATATGCTAGCCATTGGCGTACCGAGGGAATGGGTCGCGAAATTTTGGAAAGTTACTTATATGGGTTATAAAAATGTGCAGGGGACTTGTTTGTACTTGTAAATAATTAGAATAATAAAAAATTTTAAAAATTCTTAGCCTTGTGAAAAATTTTTTTCGGGGGCTTTAGGGGTTGGAGACCGCAAAAACTTCAAAAAGCACCACTAAAAATTTTTCGGATTTTTGTCTTGTCGCCCCCCCCCCGAGCGGACATCCTGGATAGGCCACTGATACTAGCCAGTCTTTAAAATACATATTGCGAACTGAAGCCAGGAATTGGCTCAAACATACCGCATAATATTCACAACATATTCTGGGAACTTTGCCTCTCTTCTCTTCCTCTAGTTCTTGCAAATACTCTTCAGGCTTTCTACCATGATATGTTGCATTTACTTGCTTTTTTCTCTGCTTAGCTCATCTATCATTTGCAACACGATGCACTTTGATAAATGACTTCTGCAGTATCTTCATCAGCTAAGTTTACATTCTTAACAAAAGAACGGAACACTCATGAGTACAGGGAGGGACCAGCACAACAGTATTTGTAATCTCAGCTCAGATAATATGATGAATAAAGTAAATGAAGCAGAAGGAAACGAGAGATTTAGTTCGTTGCTGGAGCAATTGAAAAACTCTGCAAAATCCACGAAAATAAGCATTGCATATGCAAAGCGGAATTATCTAGTAGAGTACTCTTACCTTTTGCTGTCTCTAATCTCTGCGAGAAGAACCGAAAACAATTACAATCAATGTTGAATTCGTATTGAATACAATCTCTGCTAGAAGTTGTTCGGAATCTCTGCAAATTAACTGCAAATAGAATTAAAGAATTTTCCTATCATGCTCAATCTCTTTTTATGGTATCGACAATTTTTCCGCAGATCAGTATATTTAGAATCACATGAAAACGTTTCGCGAAAAAACCTCAAATTTTTAGGCTTTTGCGAATCAACAAAGAATTTAATTTGGTAGTTTCAATCATTAAATCATCGAGAACATCTCCTATTTTAGACGTTGCTGTCGGAGCCTGGAAAAGTGGAAATGTAGCGGTCATGACAACCAAACCCGTAGTCACTGTGACTGGACAGACCGATGCAGATGGTGTAACTATCAACATCGAAGACAAGAACTGCGACGTCGATGCCAAACTTGGCAAGCAGTCGTGGTGAGTAGAAGTAAATCGAACTTGAGCTTTTCTAGCAGAATTTGCGCGGGAATAAACTTTGAAGCAAGCTTTTCAATGCATTTCAAAAAGATTTTGTTTCTTGAAGCGGAAGTTTCCTATCTGTTGCCCAAGCGAGACTCATCATTGGTTTCCGAAAATAGCTATGAACTCTTGCCCAAAACGTATCTTTTCCATGTAAGTCAGCTTGCACGATTACGGTAGTGGGAGACAGTTTACAGTTGAATTTCTCTGACACTGATAAACCATGTGAGCTGCTACTTGGGATGGCTTGATTGAGATTTTTCAGTCAGTCTACATAAATGATTCAGAGTCTGAATAACTTTGATCACCTCAACTTCTTGAATGTAATCTAAAAATGAAATTGAGCTACTGTCTTTCCATTCCAGTCGTAACATCAACACTTGCTTGCGATACGAAGGTAGAGGTGATACTCCGAATGATCTCGAATTTGTTCTACGTTACAATCTTGATGACCATTCACCTGAACCAAGAGCTTACTTCTTGCATAAGGACGTGGTAAGTCCTTTACTACATGCATCTTCTAGACTTGGATAACTAGGGAGAACTTTTCTAGAAAGCCGATCGAGATATAACTGTTGCACCAGAATCAAAAACCAGAGATCATCCAAACATTATCGAGAGACGAGTACGTCTCGAGAAGAACCGACAAAAGTGCTTCAAGCAGCGTTTCTTCGCTTCTAACACCATGAGGTTAGCCCTTTTTTTGATTTTTCTTGAGGTGGAAAAAGTCCATTACCGCCGATAAAAGAGCTTCCATTTATAAGACCGAAGATTATTTGAAACTGACTTACATTCGTTGGACATACAGCTACCAAAACCTTTGATTTAGGGATAAACTGTCGCCGATTCATTGGTCCGTAAACTACACCTACGTGGAGTCCAAAACAGGCAGAGTCAGAGGAGGCCAACTTGAGCCAGCTATAGACACCACCGTGCCCTTGGCTTTCGAGAACAAAGTATGTGACTAAAGAAAAGAAAACATGCTTGGGAAAATTAAAAGCAGACTTATGAATTTTTGGGTAGTTATCACAACACTGCGCATAGGAGGATGATAAGGAATTGCATCTTTTGTAAAAAACTAAGTTTTGCTGAATGTTGAATGCTAAATGTTTTCCTGGCTCTTTTAATGAGCCAGGAGAATGATCTCCAAGTATCAATGTTCAGAATGTTTGATAAGTCAGAAGTACGTTAGCGTAGAGAAATTACCTTCCTTCTTCCCCAGCTCTCTTAAGTATAAAAAGCGCAAGAACCCAGAGTGGTCCATACTGAATTAAAAATGAAATTCTAATCTGAAAAATTTCATCACAGAGGTAGAACTGGACGAGGATCATTTTTGTTTTAGGTTCAAATCTTTCAACTTAAGGCAGTCAGCAAAAATAAGACTGATATGGTAGCACACAATCTCGAAAACCTGTACCAGAACCACCACTGAATAGAGAATTTACATGAAATGATTCTGACAATATCCTGTTTGCCATAGTTCATTTTGACATTGAGTATAATCACAACTTCAGTATTTCTACACCTCAGCCTGAATAACGATGTAAACATTGATAACTACTAAAAGTTATGTTTTTGATAAAGCATTTTTTTACTAATTTAGATCAACATCGCCAACAACTGTGGAAAAGATGATGTGTGCATTCCTGACCTCAGAGTACAAGCAGCAGCGTGAGTCCCACTTTTATGGCCACTCAAAAACCAAATTATTTTCCTTCTTTACAGTGACAGAGAAAAATTCATGCTCGGCACGAAGGACAACTCAATGATTGTCAATGTGACTGTGCAAAACGGTGGAGAAGATTCATACGAGACAAAGTTGTTCTTCGATGTCCCGGAAGGCTTTGAGTACAGCGGGGTGGTGTCCACGGATGAGAAGGTAATTTCTAAGAAATCCGTTTTTAGTTCTCTATTTAAACCACAAGATTACAGACAGCTCCAAGCTGTTCTCCAACAACAACTGAACCAAACGAGGACGGTAGCTGGACTTTTGCCTGTGAACTGGGAAATCCCCTACCACAAGATAAAACACTCTCGACTGCGGTTAGAATCACAGCCAACGAGCAGAAACCGCCCCTAAAACCCATCGAAATCCGAGCCTATGTCAACAGGTAGCTTATATCTAGATTTTTCAAAGAGTATTTGCAAGATCCAAGTCTTACAGCACCAATGAAGAAGATGAAAGCACCTCGAATGATAATATGATTGCGTTCACCGTACCAGTGGACTTCAGAAATCAACTTACTCTTAACGGTAGATCAAATCCTGAACAGGTTGGTCTTCTTGCACTAGCAAAATCTATTTTATCGCTTTTTGATCATGACTTCTTTGACCCGCGGGTTTCTTTTAGGCTAAGAAGTCAATTTTCTTAGAAGTTCTTTTTGTTGGTTAAATACAACACAAATACAAAAATGCACTTTATCGTTTCTTACAAAGCTGTCCCTAAGAAATGATATCGTATATCTAACCTGTTCTGAGACGAGCATCTTGTTTTCTGCAAATTATTGGAAAATACCAGTGAAACGAAAAACAGAACTAGCTATTTTGGTCTATGGTATGGGAAAAAATCTGGGTAAAAACACCATATTTTGCACAAACCATAGTATGCGATATGGTGACCGTCGCCTGCTCACAAAAATGATTCGTTGTCAGTACTAACTCTATATGATATTTTTATTTTATTATTGTTTTTCCAAAATTTTGTCAATACCATGCTTATTGGATGGAATTTTGAAACGTATGTGAGATTATCAATGTTGTGGAGCAAAGATATTCAAAGTGAAAACCAGAATGATGACTCTATGAAACGATACTGTATAGATGAAGAACTGAAATCTAGCAGTTTCCCAAATTGGGGTCTCTTCTTTGATTTTGGTTAGAACTACCAATAGAATGATGATCAACCTCAAAGTCGTCATGAAAAAAATGTTACCTATTCAGGTTGACTTTTCTACCCGAAACAAAACTCCAACTGATGTCTTTGATGACAGTGAAATCGGACCGGTTGTCAGTCATCTATACCAGGTATTGATACAAATGATATTTATATGAGAGATAAAATTTGTGATTTCTTAGGTCTCAAACCGAGGTCCATCCGAAATTGATTCGGCCACTCTTGATATTTTCTGGCCATCATTCTCAACTGAGGGTGGTCATTTGCTCTACATGATTACCGATCCTGTCATAAGCGATCCCTCTAAGGGGAGATGTCGGGTAAAGCAAGTGCAGAACATTAACCCACTCAACTTAAGGGTAGGTTGCCTTTAAAGCCGTTTTGGCAATTTTCCAAGAACCTTTTCAGGTGACCAACGAACATCTTGCTACCGAGAGCTTCAATCGCCTACCAGGCGTTGACTACGAAGGTGAAGTTGAAGAAGAAGGAGTAAGAGACGAAGGAGGTGGTGGCGACATCAGAGGACATGTTGGAGACGTAAGAGGACATGGTGGAGACGTAAGAGGAGGACACATTAGAGAAGGCGAATTGGATGAAGAAGAGGAAGAGTGGGAGGAGGGAGATGAAGGAGAAGAAGAGGAAGGAGACGAAGAAGAAGAGGGCATAATTGACTATAGTGAAACGCAGGTCAGTAGCTTTTTATCTCCTTACTGTGGTAATCTAGTGAGGTTTGGTGCAATTACACACAATTAAGTTACTTAAATGCCTAGAATTAATTGAAGTCACAGGCAGAGTAAAAAATCCGCAGCATACATTGTCGAAATTACAGTCAGGTATAGTGTGGACCCCGGCCAGGTTCCCATAGGTACTTCCGCGGCGCGCACGCAGCGCCTGCCCTTCCTAATGCTTCTCGCCTCATTCATGAGCAGTAAAGTGGAAACCTCTAGGTTCGCTACGAAGGAGACGTATGCAAGAATGAAACGCAGGCAACTTCCATGAGCACCTCAAATTCAATCAATGGATGCATATTCCGAACTTGCACTGATGGATAGGTTGTAATAGGTAAACGTAGAGATAAAGAACAACAGCATTTTTAGAACATTTCTCTTCGTAGACATAGAAACTAAAGTGGTCAAAGATTTCAAAAAAAGTGGACATTTTAGTAAACAATGCCTATTGGCTTCTCGGAAGGCTCAATTTTGACTTGCGACACTGTCTACATCTTACATATCAAACCTAAAGGGACTTTTATTTTATACAAGAAACTTTTGAAGGTGTATTATCTTAATATCCAAACAAATTTCAATTTTTCAGGGAAAGAAGGGAAAAGACAAGACTACTAATTTTTCAGAGAAAGAAGGGAAAAGACAAGACTACTAAACAAATTGAAGGTCCTAGAACTATTAGAGCACGTGAAATCTCGTCACCGGTCATCGCGAATTGTTTATATCTGAAATAGAGAGAATATAGTACACCAAAAATTAAAAAAAAGAGAGAGAAAGGAGGATTTCCATCGGAAGCTAGGACAGGAGACGCACTGAAGGCGTGCGTTGCGGGTGCGTCGCGCAGGTACCTGCGGGAAGCTGGCCGGGGTCCACACTATAGATGCTATTTTGTGCAATCGCACACAGTACACGTTTGCGCAAGTTTGCAAACTGGCTGATCATCGCGCTGGATTTCCTTTGAAAAAGCGACTATGCATTTTTCCCACACTTATAATCAAAAGAAGGGATGAGACATTTCACACAAAAAATACAGACGACCTCTGACAAAATTCCAAAAATTCGCGCATTGTATAGACCAGTAGATTTTGTAAGTCTAGTATCCCTGCATTGCCGACAACATTTGCGCGGAAAAAATGCATGCCTATAAACGCCCGAATTTGCTCTTAACTTATGCGTAAATGTTGCCATAAAGCGTACATTGTTATTTACGCGCAGATGTTGTTGGCAACGCAAGAACACTATATATCACTAAATTCAATGGTAGCCTATACCTTTTTTTAGTTAGTGGCAACTTGGTAACGTCCTCATATCTAGTCGGTACCCAATATTTCAAATTTAGTACAATTGCACTCGCTGAAAATTTTATAACAAAAATTTGAACCAAAGCTTGAAATTTTCCGATTTGTTTTTTCCAGAGCTACGTCCCCAAAACTCATTCACCACACCCCACAGGAGCTCGAAGGGGCGAACAAAGAACACGGACACGAACACAAACACAATTGGTGAAACCCCATGTGATCGGACCCGGAAGCGCAGGAACGGGAACAGGAACAGGAACACAGGAGATTCGACGCCGTGTCGGTACATCCCGTACCAAAACTCCGACCGTATATGACGCTGGTAGGAGCCATTACGCTCACGAAGTCGTGGCTCATGGTGGAAATCCCGACACCGAGAGGAATCATCGCTATGAAGGAGACGGTAGACCCCACACCCACATCGAAAAACCCATAACTGCTACACTCGGACCACGAGGTTATCCGACGACCCATAGCGGAATTTCCGGTATCGGACGTCAAGCTCACGGGACAGTTCATGGCGGAGCTTCCGTTGGCGGAAGAAGTGATAAGGTGCAGTTGGTGGCGTCGCACGGCAGCACCTCTGGTCTCACCGGAAGAACCCACCAAACCCCGCCTGTCATCGTCGCCAAAGCAGAACAAGAAGGCGGAAAGCATGTCGTGACACAGGGTGCTACCGGTGGCACCCGTGTAGCCATAACACATGGCGGTGCTGGACCCACGCATGTGGTTACGGCAAACGGAGTTGGAGGCAAGAGTCATTTTGTGTACGAAGAGAAACCGAGGAAGCAGGTGGAGTACGAGTACATTCCGGATGAGGATTATGAGGAGGAGGATGAGGACTACGAGAGAGGCGGAAGTAGGATAAAGAGAGAAGCAAAGAAGAAGATCAAAACAACGAGACTCAGACCTGACGGAAAAGTCGCGCCCGGAGGTAAGAAAAATCTTCAAATCATTGCCGAATGAGCGCGGTCCACCAAACCAAAAGACCACAAGGCTTCGTGGCGGCTATCATCCGTATCATTCTGAGCCTCATGCGCCTCGTGTTGCGTCCAAAGTTATATATACTCGTGCCCTTCCAGCGTCGTGCTAGCATCGTGTTAGAACGTTTATCGATCAATACCTGGCACGTCCATGTGCGTTACGGCACGGCATTAGCACAGCGCTGGAGCACCGGCACTTTGGACGCTGACTCAGAGATAACAAAACCGCGTTCGCTAGGCCATCGCCTTCATTCGGCACTTCCATTCACGCTTTTCTCAAACCCTGATATTTTTAGAGAAAGCCCGTTTTGCGGACCTACGTCAAGCTGTAAAAGATTCAAAAGATGCCGGTGGTGCCATCGACTATCAAGGCATTCTGAGTCGAGCCAGTGTGGACTGCAACTCACTTCGATGCACACATATCGAATGCGATCTCCACAACATCAAAGAGAATGAATTTGTACTTGTTGAGGTACGTACGACCAATTCAATCGCTCTAGTTAACTAAGCATAATTATCATTTTCAGATTTTTTCACGGTTATACACCAATACACTTGTCGACGAACGAAATCCAGGCGGTGAAGTGTCATCTTTGGCTCTCGCACGAGTAACAAACACCAAGATCAACTGGCCTCATAAGCCCACATTAGTGACAGCGGTAAGCTTCATGACATTCTCAACTGTCTTTCAAGATATCATCGAGCTTCAAAGACATATCATCTGGGTTCTTGATTTGCAAAAGTGAGTGGGAGACATCGATTGCGTACTTCCCGAGCGGTAACTACTGTGATTCATTTGTGACCGAGAAATTCATCTCTATTCGCAGCCCCAACCGTTTTTTTTACTCGAGAATGTTATTATTAGGCTCGGAGGATCAGTCTGGGCAGTGCAAAGAACTTTACGGCCTGATTAAGTAATGGCTTTATCAAGGTTTCCCAATCAGCCACATACAGCTGGGCACTCTTTGAAGTTGGTTGGTTGAAAAAAAAAGTTACTAGTGGATAATAAAAACAGGCAAAAATTAAACCATCTTCGCGAGGAACTTGCCAAGACAATATTAATTTGAAAGCGATATTTTTCAGGCCAGCATATCTCGAATTCACCGACAGCAAAAATTTATTACAGGTAACCACCTCTTTGAACGCCATTGACGACGAAGCTTCAGCAGCCGGTGTACCATGGTGGCTGTATCTACTAGCCATACTTATAGGACTTGTTCTTCTTTCTCTACTCATTCTGTTATTGTGGAGGGTATGTTAAGCACCCTCTGTACTAGTTATTTCTTCCAAAAGGGGGCGTTGCTTCGGACAAATGGTCTTGCCATGTGTGCATGACGTGCAAGGACCAGAAGTCAGGGCAGCGCTCCTCTTTTGCGTAAAGCTATTCCAGTCTGTTCATAGTTTAGTTATTATAACGGTTAACATAGTGTCAGTGCGGGGACGACAACATTTGCTCGAAAACAAATGTCAAGCATGTGGATGCCACCAAATTGCTTGCGACTTTGCCATAAAAAAGGCCATTGAGCGCATAATGGCTATCCTACGCGCAAATGTTGTCAGCAACGCAAACACACCACATTAACTGAATCATACGCTGGTTTACACTTCATAAACACTCAATGACGATCGTTTCAGTGCGGCTTCTTCAAGCGGAATCGGCCACATACCGAAAAAGCAGAGCGCAAGGAGAATCGCGACCCCGATGGCCGCTACGCCGACACAAAAACGCGTTACGCTGGTCCGGACACTTATAATCCGGAAAGTCACGGTCATTTGCTGTGACCGTAACCTCAGCTTCACGCCATCCTTGAAAGAGATTCTACTCCCCAGTCGCCATTGCAATGTTTTGTAAATAAGTTTATTAAGTTATAGAAATGTTTGGTGGTAGATGTCCACACGTTACCCAACGCAGCCCAAAGCATTTCGGGTTTCTTGTTCTTGACGACCGCGCATTCTTTCTTGCACCACTTTCTCACTGATTTCAAGTCATATGTCTCTCATGTTCACAGCTTGCCTATATGTATGTCTTCAGCTTGCACAAATGTACTGTCATGTGATGACACTATATTTGCGCAAGATTTCTCATGTGATATTAGATGTTTTCTTCAAGTTTTTTTTCTTTGTTTATTTTGTGTTTTCTGAGATCTACCTTGTCGGTTAGGTACCAGTGAAGAGCTCGCGACGCGGGCTCTCAGTCAAACCAACATGACCGATCCCTCGTGATGCTTCAAGTGCCTTAGAAGTGTGCTACTAAACTCACTCTCATCGCTCAACTTTTGTTATGACACAGTGCTTTAATGAATGGCCACAAGTCTTCCGTCATCCTAAAGTCATCTCTTATGCAGTATTTTTCTATTGTATGTGCAGAGAACATTCAACTAATAAAAATTTCATCATAAATGACAACCGTTTAATAAAATTTTTATATAAATGACAACCATAGTACCCCATGAAGATGTAAAGGCAAGAATACACGACATTGAGCAGCACACAAGATGCTTAAGAAAAAAAAACTTTCTAGGTTTTGGCTGCCTTTTTCCGCCTGACAAGCTCAACTAATTCTTTCAATCGTTGTTGGCATTGTTCTTTCGTCTTTGTAGGTACTGCAGCCGCAATTTTGTCCCACCTATAAAAATTTATAATCAGCGCTTTCTTTCAATCGAAGCCAGGCACATACGGGACCTTAACTTTCAATGTAAATAATAGAACATCTTAGTGAGGCCAAAGCTTGAACGGTTATTTTTGTGATATAATCGTAGCCGATAAATCCAACTCTAATATCATGACCACTACCGTGTCCGAGGACAAAGACTGTAGCACGGAAAGAGTACAGTACTGGGCTTGACCTTGATATTCCCAATCAGTTCCATCAGTGAATAGTCTGGGGTTTGTGGAAGTTATCAAACAAAATAAAACATACCTGTCCTCGCAACCTTTGGGATATTGTTGCAGCGCGCTTTCAAGCTCTTTCTGTTCAACCTGCGTCCAATCCTGATGACTCTGTAACATTTTATGGAAATGAGTGAAATCTTTCTTTGGATATCTGAGCATTGTTGGCGAGAACTGTTGAAATAGCCCATCTATCAGCCCTCTAATAAAAACATTCTTGTAACAAGTTCGACATGCATTATACAGGGTGTCCCAAAAGTAAGTACACACTTTTCAATCATCAATATCTTCCTTCACATTGTCTCTTTTTCCGCCATTTAAGTATAATTCTTAGAGGAGGCTTTAACTTAGAGTTACAGTATCGCGCGAATCATCGATCGCTCTTCGTTACTGTAGGATTACGGTGGGAACTTCGACACCTCGAAACAAAACCAAACAAGCCGTAAACTCTTATACTATGGTAATCCAAGCCGCCGATTTCGATTATGAAACTTCTAATTTACTGTGATGCTTCTTTCCCAAGCTATCCAAGGTAAACCGTAATAAGCGAATCCCTCATTTTGTCAGAAATGTGATTACACCGTCAAAAAAGCTCAAAACACTCGTAAAAAGTTGTTAGTCGAAATCAGCATGCGCGAAAACCCTAGTACACGATTTTTCGGATTTTTTGAAGAAAAATTCGTCAGATGGCATATATCATAGTGGTTTCACATGCTGGAAGTTCTCCTAATCCTACAGTAACAAAGAGAGATCGGTGATTTGTTCTACTGTAAATCTAAGTTGAAGCCTCCTCTACAGAATGGCACTTGAATCACAAAAAAAGACCCATTGGGACGAGAGATATTCACGATTGAAAAGTGTGTACTTACTTTTGGGACACCCTGTATTTATATCATTAAAATATGTAAAGATACGAATAACTCCAAAGTAGGCAGGAACCATTTTACCAGTGAACTGTCTTTCCAATATATACGCATAAATGACTCAACTAAAACGGTGACAAAATCATCACGATAAGTACACAAAATTTTGACACTGATCTTCGTTTGCGGCATACTTGGAAGTAGCAAGTCATAAGCAAAATTTAGTATTTCAACACACCACCGGTAACGACTCAGTGATTGTGCCAGTGCCCGCGGTCTTACCGCTTCTTACATCGATGTCAGCAGTGGTTTGTTGACCCATAGCAAGCTTTTCGTATTCTTCCTACAAAAGACAGTATTTCATTCATTATTCACATGCAAACTCTATAAGTGTTTCCCTAACCTGTTTCATGTGTTTCAACTTCCCGGCCATCACAGTCACATCCTGAGCAGTTCGGTTTAGCGCACGAGCCATACATTCCCAACGATTCGGTGTGCCCAAAACAATCCACAAACTAGGATAATTCAGAAAAAGATGTAATAAATTTCAACATACGGAAAACTCAGGATACCTGGAGGGAACTTTTCTGTGCTAAGACGTACCAATTGATAAAGTTCTTCACATGACCAGGGAGCTCCACTTTGTTCTACAAAGAATGCAATTTTTCTACGCCATAAGAAAGCTTTCTTACTTCTTTGCGCCTCTTCAGCTTCACTTTCGTACTTCGCCAACACTTCCGGGCTGCTGGTGCTGACTGCTTTGAGGTCTGTAGCCACTTCGTAGGTGAATTCTGGCTGACGGGGAGCAGGTGGCGGTCTGTGCGGCGCGTGGACCTCCTCCTAAAGCTTATTATTATTATCCGTGAACAAGAGATTGAGCGTAACAAAGAAAACTAAGTATGCACAAAACAGGAAATATTATAACAAAGGTTCACCTCTTCTTCTGGCTCCTTCGGTTTCAGCTGTTCTTGCGCAACAAAGTTTGCAAACTGAAATTTCCTATTCTGTTGGAAAGAAAAACTTATCAAAGCCAAATAAATCTCTCAGCACATGAACGTACCTTCAGAAGATTCCAGGAAGCCTTTGCCATTAGGAATGGTAACAAATCACGGAATCTTGGTCGGAACACTTCTAGAGCTTCGTGCAACTGTGTTACATTACCTTCGCTTTCACCTTTCTTTTCACGCTTTCGCGATTTTTTCAAGCTCTAAAGAACAGAATAGAAAATACAGTTGAAATATACATCATACACATTACCTGCTTCAACACTAAATACTTCTCATAATAAGCAGCCCACATCATCAGATAATGAGCAATAGTAGAGACAGCAATCAGAACAATGACGGCTTCGTACCAAGCCAGCTTACGCATTTTCCTAGGAAGTGTGAAAGGTGCTATGAATAAAAGAGTTGTAACATGATTTGTACCTGTAGTAGTAGATAGGCTGTCGCCAATCGGGCAAGCCGAACTCCAAAACATTGTTGTACTTCTCTCTTAACTCGTTCGACTTCAAAACCTCGTATATGGAGACTATCTGAAGAAAAAACTTTGCTATTTAAAGAGTCTCTATCCAAAATACCAGATAAATATAAGCAAACGGAAAGGAAGGCGAGAACATTGGGACGGCAAGTAATATAGTACGCAATGCATTGTAGGCTTTATTTAATCTGTTCAAAATTTCGAAAAAGCAGCTTATATCCATGATTAGTGAGGAAGCTGAGCACGCGCTTACCCTCACAAGTCTTCAAAGAAATGCGATTTAGCGAGTACTTAACGAGAAGAAAAACAAATGGAAACCATTAGAAGGTCAAAAAATCCGCTACAAAACTAGGAAAGCAAAACTAACAAAAGCACAAGAGCAAATGAGAGCAAACAAAGCATCAACCAAACCATGACGCTGAGCATTGTCTACATACTATACGATTCGAATGTGCTGAGTAAGAAACTAGAGGACAGAAAACGCTGCAAATGCCGGAAAACTTCTGACAAGAGATGAAAAGAATGAAGCATATTTATCACTGAATTTGCACCACAACGGTATTTCCTGGTTTGGGAAGTGGTGAGAAAAAAAGCGTCGCGACCACACCACACATGTTTCATGCATAAAAATAACCATTATCTTTGCTGCAGTTATTACTCAAAGAGGATAACACTTGAAAACAAAAAATGTTAAGGCCAGGGCCCGGCACGAGTCCGTTTCTAGACTTTTTTTTTAAACGAAATCGTCCCTGAGTTCAGCAAAATTTGAGTCCCTTTGACCAAAATCGGAAATGTCATCTGAAAAAAAAATTGGTTTTTGTGTTTTTTCGGACACACAAAAAAAGTCCAGTCTGCTTCCAGAACATCTCTGCGACGCCCTATTCAAAGCTTTTACAGAAAGTGAAAACATGATTCTTCGGACCCACAGAAACGATACCACTTTAATTTTGTCCGAAAACGAAGTCCAGCCTGCTTCCAGACGACCTGTGCCAGGCCATGTTTAAAGCTTTTCCAAGAAGTAAAAACAGTCTTATTTTGAAGATTTATCTATCAAAACCATAAGAGCTGTAAAAGCAACACCATGGGAGTGAATTTAGAGCCTGATAAGACACACCTGCCTGAACTTCTGAGTAGCTTCCTCTGCTGAGTTCCTATCCGGATGCCATTCGAGACTGAGGCGTCGATACGCTTTCTTGATTTCTCCAAGTGTTGCCTCCTAAAACGCCGTGGGACATAAAAGCAGGATGAGTGCACAAAGATGACTATTTTAGAATTGTCCAGGTTACTACGAGACTATTTTCCGACAATTTTCGACTGAGGTCAAACTGGGCTTATGTGGAAGTAATATTGACTCAGAAAGCTGTCAGTACTTTGTGGTGCACAGGTCTCAACTTGTGAGACGAAGCGTTCGAGCAAAGAAAACGAAATACTGCAAAGTCTTCGCTTTCAGGAGTGAGTTATACCGCTAATTAGCTGTTTTTGCACTGTTTTCCCCATCAGAAAGCACACATTGATGGTACAATGGAAGTTTGCGAAGCGCTGGGGACCTATAGAAGTGACCACCCTCGAAGGTATCTGCCTCTTTCCCCCCTCCCGACAAGCCTGCACGGGGGACAAACCAATCCCACCCTGTACAGTTGATATTAACATTACCAAGCCGTTGCTTACCTTACTGATGCCGAACAGATCGTAGAAATTCGTATTGACTTCTTCCACCAAATCATACAAAGCAAGCTCCTCAGAGTTCCAGGAAGAGCAGACATTTTCGACGGTGACGAACAAAAGCAGAATCGATGCCAACGGCATCATGCGGGAGCCAAACCTGAGAATTCTACGAGTGCTACTGCAATCCGCACATTAATCGGTGGACACGCGGAGCGTCGTCAATTCAATTACAGAGGCCGCGATTGCGGGCGCATGTGGGTGTGACGTCACCGCGTTCCATCACTCGCGAACCCAAAAATCGCCTCGGAACAGCCGCTATTTCATTGTGAAGATGACCTTGGCGCTGTGCTAAGCTCTACGAGATGATGTTGGATGAGAACGGAGGTGGAATGGCCGGCAACGACCTGAGGACGCTGATCGAGTCGCGCATTCCTGAACATCGGAATCATCTGGAGACGAGTCACGTCAACCTCGAGAATGTCGCAGCTTATTGTGAAGGAAATTACCTAAATGCTCATGTAAGTGTGTTGATGTGTTTTTCTTGGCTTCAATATCTTCAAAATATGATCACCACTTTTTAGTTTATTTCTTTGTTTTTATTTTATTTGCTTTCTGAGTGTATCTTCTGAGTATGTCCAAGTGTGGAACAATTACATTCCTTTTGATCTAGTTTTGCTCTATGTTGATATTTGAACAAACAGAAGAAATCACGATAATCTTTCATTACTCCATTTTTGATGCAACGATCTTTTTGGGGATGTTGTCAATATTGTAATCTTGTTCGTTTCCCAAAAATCTGCCTGTTTTTTAAGGATCGAAATGCGGCCTTCGAAGAAACTAAACAGTTTGCTTTGCAATCACTAGCAAGTGTGGCTTATCAGATAAATACTCTTGCAAGGTTCGTTATCATCGACGAAACTCATTTGCGAGTATCTAGGTAGATGTTTTGTTTTTCAGGGATCTGTTGGACATGCTGGATTTGCAAACTGACAAGATTTCGAGCCTCACCGGGCAAGTGGACAATATCGACGTGGTGAGTGAGAAATTTTGATTAAGAGTTAAAGTTGATTATCTCATATGACGTTTAATTGACCCTTACCTGTTTCTTTCTTTATATCATATCAGAGTGGTTTTTCTACCAGTCTTCCTCTGCTGCTGAAGATTGTTCCAGGTTGTCAACATCCATAAGGAGAAGCTTGCTCGACGTGAAATCGGAGCCCTCACAACGAACAAGTCATTGCAGAAGCAACCAAAAATCATAGCTCCTGCAACACAGGTGAGTCAGCAGCTTATCGCAGGTAGTTCTTATGAAACTGACATTGCAGTGGTATCTGTCGTGATTTATGATTTTCTTTTTCATCTCCATGCATATGGTAATGTTTGTTTTCTGGCACTTTCGTCTAACCGTGAATAAAAAAGGTTTTGAAATGGCATCCAATAACGTCATGATCTATTAATCTTGCCTGCTTCTGTCCTAGTCTATCAGTTTATTTCAGGAACCTGTCCAACGATATAAACGTACTCCTATAGATTTCTCTGTACTGGATGGCATTGGTCATGGTGTACGCGTCGAGGTATGTGAAAGGCCTTTCAATTCTTCCCTTATGAGCATCCAAGTGTTTAGGTTCCATATCAAAGTCGAGCAGGCTTGATTTCTCGCGCAGCTTCCAGCGTGTCCGGTTCTCAGCAGTATGGTGGACATTACGCTCAATATGAGCGGACAGCTAATATCGGAACCAATACGGTAGGTTTCAGGTTTTGACTTTGTTTTCCGAAAAGGAGCTAAATGTAAGAGCAAGGCAGCATAACTCGGCTGGATGTAAATTTGCGATTCTTTCATGTTTTGTCGTTCTTTATATTTGTATTTCATTTTTTCTACGTTTCAGAGCATTGAATGACATGTTTATACATTATAGAAAGTCTTTATTCTGTGGTTGCTTTTATTACTCAACCTTTAGCTTGGTCGCTCATCGGTTCGCAGTGGTCACCTATCTCTGACTCCTTCGGATCACTACAGAGTTCCTTTGGTAGGGTGATGACCTTTTGTATAAGGCTGTAAAAAATTGTATGAGTGCTTGTAGGTTATGCCATTGATCGATCACCAAAGATATATCCCCTCCCAGCAACATCAGTCTGGTAGTGAATATGGAAGTCAAGTAGGCTATCGAGCCGCTGACTCTGATGCAGCGTCCGATTTTGGAAGAATCAGCGTGCAGGACAGATATGGTCAATTTGTCATTTATTTTTGTATGGGATTCCAACTGCATTTTTACGGTTCAGGGACCTTACGATTACATCAGTCACAAGTTCCACGCGCCTCTATGGTTGATGGGGGAAGCGTACTTAGCGAAGAAAGGCCAGATTCTCCAGGTTTCCCGTTACCGCCACCCCAGCTAAGCTCAAATTATGGATATATCGGCATGACAAGAGCTGAAGGTTAGCTTTGCTTTGAATTTTTTATACACAATTAATATATTTGTACGTTTTTACAGAGCTTCCTCCTCCCGCTATGCAAATGTTGAACTCAACCCATGAAGATGAACCTCTTCCGCCACCTCCACACTCACAGGCCAATTTCTTCGACGCACAAGCTGACTGGATTCCTCGAAATTACATAGAAAAAGGTAGGTTTTTGTTATAAATGACTTTTCAAGGATGGTCATATTTATTTCACTTTTTTTATCCTGAAGTTTTGAAAAATATCGCTTGAGTTACTTATCGTTCAATGGTTTTCTAAATTTTATGACTAAAAGTTCGAAAAAGGGCTTTTTAGAGTCAACAGATCGAACTATTTCATATCTGACATTTGTTGCTCTCTCGCACTGATTTTACCCATCTCATGAGCATGTCACCAGCAGAATTATAGAAATCGATCAAGAGTAATGCAATCTTTTCGTGATTCTCGTGTTTAGTCAAAGTTTTGTTCGGTTTCATCCGCATGTTTCTGTTTTTGGAGACCGTTGATAGTAGGCTTAACTAATTCTTAAGAACATAGGCCTTCCGTGCTCTTCTACGTTGTATGCATCGCAGACTTAATCTTGACTCAGCTTTTCATCCTTGATGTACAGCAATGGTCGTCTCACATTACGTCGTGTTGAAAATAACTATTGATTCCCCTATTGAAATACGTCGCTGCATATGATTTGGAATACGATTTCAAATTACAGCTGTTGCACTGTACGATTATGATGCTGACAAACCGGATGAGCTTTCACTACGGGAAAATTGCATCGTCTATGTACTTCGAAAAAACGATGATGGATGGTTCGAAGGAGTTTTGGATGGAGTCACTGGACTTTTCCCTGGCAATTATGTTCAACCTGTTTGATACCTTACATAAGCTTTCATTTATACTGACCGCCTTTGTATCTGAATTTCTACTTTGTATGCACTGAAGACTTGCAGCTAGATGCTGCTCATTCTTAATGTTGAAACTTGAAGCATCTGATCTTCACGGGTATCAAAGCTCGGTGGAGTTGATTGTTCCATGTTTTACAAAAACATATGCAGTGATTATATTTCATTTCACGTAATGAACTTGATCATTTGATCAATAAAAATCAATACATAAGAGATCTAGCAATATCTGAAAGCATTTACATTGGTGAGGTATGGAAATCACTGAGACTCCGGCAGTGTGCGGGCTTGTGAGTGGTCTTTTCTCCAGAGTCCGACATATAGTCCCTACAAAGATGAGAATTTTGCAATTTGAATATTACCGCAAACTGGGAAATTTAAATTTCAACAGTGTTTTGCGGTAACGACAACATTAGCGCGTAAACAACTTGCTATTAGCGTCAAGAATGACCATTGACAAACATTTGCAAGTTTTTGGCCTATGACAGTTCTTCTGATGCGCAAGTGTTATTGTCACTGCAAGGGCACTTTTTTAATCATCAAGTATACTACAGTGTAAGAAATTCTACCTGGTTATCATATTTTCCATCTTTTTCCTTCGCCTTTTCTTTCGAACTGTTCGATTTTCTTCATGAGAGCTGGACTTTCGTTGCCTTGTAGGGATTGTGGTTACTGAAATTTATGGACTGTAAGCGATAAGCGATATCATCAAATTTGCTAGCAACCTTTTGAAAGCGTTCTTAGTAAGGTTCTGACCGTTTCCGAGAGAATGTCATTTTTGCGATCACCGTCTTGCCTGAAATGCAAGAAAAGAACTTTTTTTTTTTGAAAAAGTTTGCAAAACTGATGCCTTCTTTTCCGTGTCCGGTTCAGCCAGAGGTTGCTTATATGTTGCGTTTCCAGCAGAAAACTTGGTACGCTGTTGTTTTCTGGCTTTTGGTTATCTGTAACACAATTTTTAATGAAGAAAATGAGACACGGTAGCAAATGAGCAAATTTATACCTGCCCTTTCTTCTTCACTCCTTAGTGCGGATGCGTCCAGTCTAATCAACGGTGGAACTTGCCAAAGAAGACAGTCTGCAGATCTTAGGATAGAATTGTAACGGGTCAAGACTGTAGGAAGATCGTCGGTTTCGCATATCTGTCACAAAAAAAAAATTATTTTGGAAAATCTCTAGTTTAATTGTCGTTTCTCTACCTCATTAATTATTTCTTCTATCTCATAGCTTGGAGAAAGATTGTCCACCTCGATCACGACCTCAGTCCCACAAAGAAATAGTTGACGAACTATTTCAAAGTCAAGCGTTCCTAAAAAACCACCCATAGCCCATGTAATGGATCATTCAGCGTAAAGGACTCATTACCATGGCTTATTATAATGGGTGGAGCCCTCTCAATTGTGATACAAAAATGGCAAGTTAGCCAGGAATCGCCGGAATCTACCACTGCTATGAAAGCTTGACGAAACACTTTCATGATGTGGTATACATCTACTGGATGGTCTTCTAAGCTTTGCGACTGGGAAGAAATCATTAGGATGCCATTTTGCTCATTTCTGAAATACATCACATTTTTATTGAAAATGCAAAGTCCACCATTTCAACCAAATTCATAAACGCGGAACTGTTTCATGACATTTTTTTCCTCGATTTCTGGCCTGTTTTCTTCTCCACTGACAAAGTAAGGATACTTGGTCGAAGTGGCATTTCCATAGGATATGCAGACTATCTTATAGAGCATGGAACGCTGATTCCGAATCTGCTGTCGGTATCTGCAAAGCGCTTTTGGGATAGGGGTTATGACAACTTTTTGAGGCAAAAATTCAAGTTTTGATTAAGCTAAAAACGAGTGTTGATGTCTTTCGGCGCTTGAATGGAGTAACTACTATCTCAAATTTATTAGAATGAAGGTATCAGCTGCACGAAGCGTTTCGGTAGTAATCACGATCCTCTCCAAGCTCAGAGACTACAGTTCTGAATGTAGCTCGTCTCAAAATCTTTGGGTCAAAAATTTTTCATAACTTCCCTCTCAGAAGCGCTTTGCAGATAACAAAAGCAGATTCGGAATCAGCGTTCCATGCTCTATAAGATAGTATACATAAGCTTTGGAAACGCCAGTTCGACCAAGTATCCTTCCTTGTGAGAAGCAAAGTTGAATGTGTACAGATACATTCTTCAACAAAAATCAGATTTCTTGAGTCGTTTGCTTTTTGACCTTGAACACTGCAAGACAGCGTATGATTTTCAGCTTCCTTTGATTTCTTAATTGATTAATAATTCGATATCATTTTATGAAGCTTCTCGTCTGAATGGTGTCTGATATGAGTGTTAAAAATCCAGAATATCATACTCCACGTATTGACTTCAACGAATCGTACTATGAAAGTTTTTCAAGAAGTGGATCTCATTTTTCTACATCAAAATCAAGATTATCCAGCTTTTAGACCTACAGCAAGGTAAGTGCTTTCCTACTTAAAAAATCAGGATTCGTCTTTGGAGGAACTTGGTCGGAGAGGACCTGCAGTTTATAGTCGTCCTCACCCCGCTAGTCGGTTCAGTGGACGAATTCGAATTCAAACTGGAGCAGGCCGGTCGCCGCGGAGCGCGGCACCCGAGCCCTCAGTTCAATTCTACGCATATTTCTTTTTGGTTTTTTTGTGCCGTTGCTTGTTAGTTTATGTACTATGCCAATGTTTCTAGCCAAATTTGCGTTTTGTTATTGTAAAGTGTTGTATCGCGCAGTTATGCTCGGTTTTTGTTCAGGTGATTTCATATAAGCTTCTAGAAACGATGCAGATGGCAACTTTTTGTGCCACTGATCACTAAACAACACTTCTGCACGTGTTACCAACAAAAGAGAAAGATTGGAAGAAGTTTCACATCTGTATTGTTCCTGTAATTACTTGTATTCATACTTGAAGCAGTCAGCATAGCAGTCAAAACAATGCTCGACAACAATAAAATAGTATTTTGAAAACGAGTACACTTATAACATGAGGATTAACAAACAACTGCAGTGAAAAAACCATAAAAAACATGCGCAAAACCTGAACTGAGGGTTCAGGTTTGGCGCTCTGCCGCCACTGGCCTGCTCTTGCTCGAATTCAAATCTGTCCACTGACCGACTAGTGGGGTGAGGACGACTATAGCTGAATCACGGTAATGCCCTTGTTTTTCGCAAGTATCCTCCAACCTTATTTTGTATGAAAAAGTTGCTTCTTTTTTATGAGACTTCAACTAAATTCTTAAATGCTCAACTTTGCTCTTCGAAATCTCGTGAAGAATGTAATGCATAGACCCTAGCGCTGGTCGGTATCTCAACTGTCCCATTTGCTATGACGACATCGACGTCTCTTTCCAATAAGGAGCATTTCGGAATTCTTTTTTTCTCAAGATACTGTAGGAGACAACTCTCGTAAAACGTTAGCGTCTCCGTCTCCACGTTTACAGTATTGATCAGTTCATCCCCTGCAAACAAAAAAAGGTTACTAAGTGAGAGCTGAGAGTTGAGATTACCTTCACTTGGTTCCCAAGACCAAGCTAGCTCAATTCGGCCAATCTTGAAGATGTAAACGAACGATTTTTGGTACGATGGTGAGATAAGACGGAATTCTTCTAATGTATTGCAGGTAGGCGCCCTCGCTCGCCTGTCCATGAGGTACTTGCAGGTTTCTGAATAGGCTTTATGAAACATCGAATGTCGATGGGTAGCTCACGGTCTTCTACGAAAGACCGAATCAGTGGCATTCACATGATAATTTATATTTTTTCTTATGTGGGAAGCGCGAAAGGTGTTTTTTTCGAATGATTCCGAAGAGATATAGCATTAACCATGTTTAAAAAAAATTCAGATGCTTCTCAATTTTTTGGCTACATGATCCTGAATCGGTATGGAAGAAGCTCTTACAAGGTCGATCGATGTTCGAGGAATTCAAGCAATATTTCCTTATTTACAGGTAGTTACTTGTGCAACCTCTTTACGAAGAATTCTTGCCGGATTTCGCAACCCATTCTCGTAGAGGCAACGGGGAGAGATGAGGCGGGGGTGGGGGGGGGGGGGGAGAGAGGGCGGTCTAGAAAGTTGAAGGAGCACAATTTTGTTTATTAGTCTTTCGATAACTCAGAATTTCACAGATTGCTTATAATTTTCTTAATTTCTCTGGAGCGGTCTCTTCATCCAAAGGTTCTGGATTTTGGCGAGCTGGTACGAAATAGCCATTTTTCGGGATCATCCTTATTTTATAACATCACCTTACCCATGATGCGCAATTGCTCTTCAAAAGTTTCTTGCTGGAGAACCATGAACACGGTGGCGACTTTGAGTTGAAATTGAAGGGATGAAAACGAGAAGAGTTCCATTACCGGAACTTGCTCAGCAAGAAATTCCTGCACAAGTTCCTGAAAAATGATTCTCGCACCCAAAAGCTTTAGTAGAAGTTGGATAGCACTCACCTCGTACCACATTGGCATCAGCTCGGTCTCGCCGATGTTAGCAGCACAGATGATTTTCTCCACTGCCTGTGCTGCTTCGTGTACCAGATCGTACTGCCCCATGGAGATGAGACCATGGAGATGTGCACGGGATCGGGGAGTCAGGGTTATTCTTTGATGTAGGCACTCTTCAAAGGCCAAGTCGAAAAATGAGCAGAAAGCTATTTCTGGAACATTCCCACATTCATCGCTGATCCAGAAGAAGATGTTTATCCGTACCATTGATCATATGAAGGGTTAGACAGTGTATGGTTTCTTCGACATACCACTGGGAGAGAAGGAATACTTGCTGCAGTACCTCTTCCGTCGTTATATGTCCAAAAATTCCATCAAGCAGAGATGATTGGGAAGAATCTTCATCAGCGAGTGCTGCGATCACGCATGTTGAAGCAGATCTCCAATCTTCCATTCGCACATAGCAAACTAGTTGCAATAAGAGGTTCTGGAACCATTTTTTTTTTCATCAAAACGATCAACCGTACGTGGGATTTTGGAGCTTACATTCACTGGCAACTTCTCCAGAATTAAGGAAGGCATGAAAACGGCCAACTGGACGAGGAACTGAGAATCAGAGAAACCTTGTTTAAGCATGTGCAGTAGAGGTGGAGCTCGTCGGTGCAAAGGAAACAGCACTAATCGCTGTGCTATCTGGATATAACGATTTTCGTGAAATCATTGTTGTTGACAATAAAATTGTAAGAAAGCAATATTGATTCGAAACCTTTGTAGAAAAAATTTGGTATTTCTAAAACCTATCAGAATGAAGATTTTTATATAAAAAGTTTTGTGTTAGCAGCAAAACCTAAAGCTTTCAAAATATTTTTTTTTGGGATCGAAATTGAGAAGTACCAACTGCAGTACTTTTTGGAAGCACTTCTCTGGGATAGAACCCTCAAGAAGATCTTCTAGTATACGCCAGCTTTCGTCCCGCATATCGAGATGATGGCAGGCGTCAAAACAATCTAGAAGAATCGTTGCCTGAAATTTCAGATGTCTTTTGGTTAAGAGATGCTTCGAAGAAATGTTTTTGGATCATAACTCCCAAAGTTCAGAGAAAATGACTTGGGCAGTCTTCAATTTTTCGAGCATTTTACTCTCGATTGCAGTCTGCCCACTTCATTTTAAATTCGTTGAATCCATGAATAGCTTTACTATCTTACCCGATCGTGGTTAGACACAGCAGATGTAATTTTCTTGGCAGCAGCAATGATAGTCAAGCTGGTGATATGATCCAGGTCTGAGTCGTACTTTGGTAGACGAACCACACTTCGAAGTTTTTCGCCCTCATCTGTTTCCCAAGCAAAAAGCGAGATGTGCTGACGTAGGTGCTCACGTATCTGTAGAAGATGACCATACATGAAAAACTATATGTCAACTCATTTTTTACTTACTTGGTGATCGTCCTGCCCACATTCGATCGCAGAGTCAACCATGAATCGCGTGGCGATAGCTAAGGTATTATTCAGTTCATATCGCTCGCATTCGGCGAGTGTCTTCTGTAGAATGTTCATAGAGACGTCTTTGTTGCCTCTAAACTGCCAAAATATTAGTAAGTCGTGAGATTCTTCCAAAAAGTTAACCTTTGTAGTTCAGCTCTCGAAGTGAGCAACAGCATATACGCTTTTGACTCATGGTCGCGACAGAGTCGAGCCAGAGTTATTGCGTTTTTCGCAAATTCCACGCTTTTGTTCCACTGCTTGTTCTCGAAGGTCAGACTAAACAACAATATCAATTTATGACTCGAAAAAATTGTTGCGAATTACATTGCCATTTTCATGAAGCCCCGTTTAATGGGTATAACTTCGCGAAGTTGTCGTGCCAAAGTTAGCAACTGCTGATAGAAGCCCTCTGCTTCAGCAATGCGTCCCAGCATAAGCAGGGTGTCCCCAAGTTTCTCGAGTAGGAATAATTCGCGTTGGACATGGTTACCTTCTTGTGCCTGCAAACAGACTATTTGGCAGTAAGAAGTGAAAGAGGTCATGTTTTCACCTTCTCCATTGTAATTTCTCAAGTTTATACTTTTAGATCTAGCAATAAATCAACCCCGAGAATAGAATAATTTAAAAAAAAATTTTTTTGCTGTAAAAGAGGGGCGTTAACATATAGGATAAAGAAAAGGATATGGATCCTTGTGTTCCTATGTAGTAACGAGCGGCAACCAGGCTGCCCAAGTGGTAGTTCATTTGATTGATTGATGGCCAAGAAGTTGAAACGTCAATAGTCCCTATTGAGCGAACTAATGCGATATAACCAATAGGCATTTGAGAATTTAAAATTGATTTTCTCGGTTACGGATGTCTTATATGAAAGGTCGCTGAACACTTTTTTAGTGAGGGTCTTCAATCAGTATTCACCAGCTCGAGAATGTTCTTCGGAAAGATAGAGGGGGCAAAAGACAGAATTTTTTTCTGGGAAAAAGGCATGGGTCTGGATTCTAAATATAACTTTGGCGAGTCAACCTTGAAATTTTTGGAAAAAGGGGCGGCTGCCGCAATACTGGTGTGATTTTTTGAGAAATTCGAGAAATTATTTCAGTTGTTTGCAAGTGAAAGTCACTTGTGCCAATAAGTTATATAAACTTTCCAAATTGTGATACATATTGTTTTCGAGATATGCAACACGACATTTTATTCGCCCGGCTTGGCGGCTGGAAGGCGGGGCTTTGTGACCTAGTTGAGGCCGCCCGCCCGCGAAGCAGTCTGCGTCTCTCCCGCGAGCGTGCTCTCTGATCATTGCCTAGCCTTGATTGGCTCACGAAGTTTCGCCTTCCAGCCGCCAAGCCAGTTGAATCAAAGGGCACTTAATCTCATGAAGGCTCAAAATATTGATGATTTCTATCATCAGTACGATGCTAAAACTTCTTGATAACTCGAATTTGATTTTTTCTTGGGTGCTGTCTTCGACTGTGTGGATAATGACTGCAGTGGATAGAAACTATACCTCAGTGAGGCTCTGCTCTAGAGCACGAAGCTCATTACATCCACTAGGTTCTCCCTCTTCACACATTCCCAAATCCTCGAATATTATCGACCTGGATACCGCACCTGAATGTGGGTTTACTTAGATTGTTATAATGTCCCTCAGAGGTAGAAACTCACTGATATCCTTTCTGAGTAGCTTTTTCTGCTCTGCTAGAAGCTCGCTCAAGCAGTATCTTTCATCGTCAGGTGAACAGCACATGTAATGTCTAAGCATGGCTGATTGTGTTATAACGATGGCGTCGACGTTCTCAGAGTTCTTAGCCTGTTCCAGAGCCTGACTGAGGTACTTTACCGCATCGTCACCAGTTTCTGGCGCAATTACTGCCAGTTGGAGCAGGGCGTTCACATGTTCTTGTACTGTTGCTCCAGGAACTTCTAAGAACTTTTTGAGCAAGGCCTTAGTCGAGTTTGGATCGCGCTGTTTTTCATAGATTGTGGCCAGCAATTGAAGACCGCATCTTTCGAGATAGTGGTCCGAGGCAACTTTGGCCAAACGAAGAATGCGTTTGGCTAGTCGTGCAGCACTTATGTGGTGTCCGTTCCGAATTTGTTCACGGGCCAGTAGGAAACATGCGTGACCGAACTATAAAAACAATTTGAAAACTACCAAACTCAGTTAATTTTATCAAAATTTTTAAGGCCTTACCACTTTTTCTTGCGTTCTCTCCGAAGCAGTTTTCAACAAACTGTTCAGGTATTCCACTGCTTTGTCACTGTTACCCTCTTTGATGTGGCAAGCCACGATCGTATCGGCAATGAGAATAGCATCCTCTTCAGTTGTACCATTGACGTTAGACAGTTCTTCGAGGCACTTAGCTGTTTCGCCCTAAATCCATTTGATTCCAGTTAGAAAGTATAGTCGATTCGTTGTTCGCACGGACTGCTCAAATGCTGCGGACCACGCTCGTCGCGGCTGAATTGTCGCGAGAGCACGACTTGTACAATGGCGAATTTGTACTGGGGCACGCTTTTTACCTTGCGGCGCGTGCTCCACAGTGATGTCCAGTCTGTTGCGGTCAAAGAATCGACTACAACTATGCGATAAGGAGCAGGCAATTTTCTATAAGCAAAAGGGATTTTAGTTCTTTAGTGGAAAAACAGAGGCTTCTGATTTTATCTTTCTATCTAAATGATTTCTTTTGTTTCTGTTCTGACTGCGCTGTCAAACTTCAAACTCAAGGTTCCATAATCCTACTCTGTTTACTGACAACATGTTTCGTCTTGATTGTAAAGAGAATAATTTTTTTAGGTGCTTTAGTTGAGCAACTCACCATTGAACCGTAGACCACTCCTTTTCCTATTCGTACTTGCAAAGCCAAATCTTCTTTGTCTTTATCATCCATGAACAGGACTGATTTCTCAATACATTCATACTCTTCCAAGGCTTGTTCTGTTTGATTGAGGTTACTGTGCAGTTTTGCAATTTTTAGTCTTTCCTTTGCCAGCGGCAGGCCACATAGATGCTAAATAATTTTGTTTCTTGCAATTAGTGTATACAGTGCAAAAACCTCCAGAATTTGTTTTCGATATCTCAACGCTAATGCATGATTTCCGGCAGCTTCGGAGCTCATTGCCACGTTGTCAAGCACTTCTGCGGGTGGCCCACCTAAAAAATAGGTGAAGTGTTCTCTATCAAAACAATGAAAATGATGAGCATTTGGTCCTTACCTAATTGCAGACGTATTTCGAGCTGCTGCTGATAACAATGGGTTGCCTGGACAAAGTCCCCGAGCAAGAAGTGTACGGACGCCAGCGACGATAGAGCCGATTCTCGCAAACGTAATGATGGGGTGTGGAGAGAAAGGGCTCGGTTAAGCACTGTCTGCGCTTCTAAAAATCAAGTGCAAGATTGCCGTTTAATTCCTAGATTATTCGCACAAAAAATAAAGCTTCGGAACTGCAGGAAGCAGCAATTTTTGAGACTCGTGAGACTCAGCTATTAAATTTAGAAGTTGATGGAACTTAAGATTATTGGTCTTTATGGTTAAATGTCTCTAAGTCTTTCACCCACCTAGTGTCAAGGTTTGATCATCACGCAGTCCGAAATGGAGAAAACGGCCTATCTTTGCTTATTATTTTGACTCAAACTATCTCCTTTATTTTATATTCAGTGAGACTGGAGATTTGAGGAGTTGGAGAATTTCACTGTCATCATATCTTATTTGCGTTCCTGGAATGTGCTTCGGAAGAGGGATTTTGAAAGGGTGTTTTGAGTCAGCGATAACGCCACAGTATAAAGCTATTTTTTAGTCTTGCGAATGCAACGCAGGAGAGTAGCCAGTGAGTGCTTTGACGAATATCTATACTCTCAATTACCCAATTATTTGATTTCCACATTTTAGTAGTTCTTAGTGTAGCCCCCAAAAATTATGCTCTAAGATCACAATCGTGCTATTAGTTGCATCAGCACTACAATTTATTTCAATTACTCACCGCGATGATAACCAGCAGAAGCCAGTTCTTGACCAGTAACGGTAAGCACTGTAAATCGGTCATGATCCAGTCCCATGCTTTGCAAGCGTTCAAGGGGAAAGTGTTCTAAAATTAGGCGATAGTAGATATCCAAATACCATCTCCTGAGAGGCGAAACTTACTAAAGAGCTGTTGCGAAACGTCGATTTGCATCTCTGCGATGAGTTTATTCGATGGATCAAGAGCAACTCCTTCGCTGAGCGATACTACGGCTGGTAGGAGCGCATTTAGACGTCGTAGTGCTTCACCGCGACGGTAGTAAGCCTAGCAGATCTTCTCTATGGCAATTTTGTGAATAAAAAAACCCAAACCTTTGCCCAGTTCGGGTCCAACTCGATTGCATGGTCTGCATTTTTGAGTGCTTCATCAACGCGATCCAATCGCAGCAAAATCGCCGCGTAATTTGCAAACAGAATCGCGTTGTGGGGTCGAGCAGCGATAGCTTGTTCATAGCATTCGAGAGCTTCGTTAAATCGACCTTCTGAATATGCGGACCCGGCTGAGAGGATGATAGCCTCGAGATCCTCGGTCATCGCACCATGAACTATAAAAAGAAGCATCGGATGTGAGAATAGGCGCGAAAAATTCAAGATTTGAGAGAATTATATTAGCGGATGTCTCATACGTCCTTTATGTTTACACTTTCTCCCGCAGTAAGCCATTTTTGCCTTCCTTTTTAGATAGGTTTTGCGGTATCCTTCGAGGAAGCAAAACAAGCTCTACAAGATGAAGCTGAAACTTTTGCAAAAAGTCAATTCTTCCTAACGCCCCAAGCCAAAATCAAAAGATTATTGCTAGAAAATCAGAGAAAATTCGTATTTTTTTAGCCACAAATTCTGCTGGCATTCATTATGTATATTTTTATTTTTCCATATCAAGAAATTGGTTATTTGCAGTCATTAATTGTAATATTTAAAAGTGTACGATACCCTTTCATTTTTGAATTTCTAGTGCTGTAAAAGGTGTGGCCAACTTAGTGGCTGTTCCCGCAGGGTGCTTTTAAGGTATGAATCTTGCAGTAATCACGGCTTTCCAGCCTTTTACAAATGTTAATTTTGGAGAGTAATGTAGTGCAAAAAGCCCAAATGAGGCAAGATTTTTGTATTTTTTGTCCAGCTTAACTTAGTTATGTTTTTCGATTTGGAGGATGGAGATACAACAAATAAATTAAATATATATTATATAAATTATATTTTCCGTATAAATTTCAATGCAGAGAGTAGATGCTGAGCATGTAAGAAGTCCCGAGAATATTTTTGAGAAGGTACTATCTTTTCTCACTTATTCAAGCATTCCGATTTTTCTAAATTTCGACTTGGGACATTACTTACTTGGGACATTACGCAGGACAGACTTTGTGTGATCGTTTAACTTTTATCTTGTAATGCTTGCTTTGCTCTATAAAAAACGTCGAAAAATTGAAAGAACAGAAGATTATGACTCATTGCAAGAGAAAGTGATGATGGAAAAGACTTTTGAGAGAAATAGCACTTTCTGGAAAATCATGAAAACCGGTGCGAGAAGTTTTGAACCAGCTTCGAATGCAAGACGTTCACATGAGAATATCCTTAGACAAGCTTTCTGCGCATTAAATAGCTATCATAGAAACGATGTCTCCTTTGCAGTCGCAAAACAATTCTCGTACTGACGATAATGCGCATAGAAGTGTGCTTGACGCCAAGTGGATTGGTCCGGTTTAGAAGTGCGCAACAAAGTGAAGACGACGGGTTCAGGCCGTGTTTATCTATGAGAGAGGAGGAAATGACACGAGGAACTACTATTTTTGGAGTTTTGCTTTGTGAGAAGGGTCTGAAAGAGTTAAAATTTTTAGAGTAGTAAAATCTCCTCTTGTAACACAAGTAATTTTGACCGTCGAAACACTGCCACCATAATATCCTCCGACTTGAAGAAGCATGAACACTTGTAAGAAAATGCAAACGTCGGCAGATAGCAACTTCCCTTTTGATGTAAGAGGCTCACAAAGGTGCGGAAGATGCTGTGATAAGCTCAAATATAAAAAAGAGACATTTGAAAAGATCTCTTCAATTTTCTAGAATTACCATCAGGGTTACTAGGGAAGCGTTGTCAGTGGAAGGTTTTCCGTACTCAAATGAAAATGACAGTCAAAATAATAACGTAATATAAAACTGGATAGAAAAAAGCTCGAAAGATGCAGATAGCAAACATTCTAAACGTGTTCCTTTCAAGGAGAAACGCCGTTATTGTGTGGGAAACTGAAGAATTCTTAATTATAGTGAAAAATCAATGTATACGCAGGAAAAAATATGAGATCATTCCTTCCTCTTCAGTGAGCCCATGAAACAACGTACTGCATATGTAATAGTGGCATTGCTTCCTTAAAATAGCTTTGGTCTGCTCTAAGTAATAGTAAAAGATTTTAGTACTGTTTTTTTCTTTCCTAAAATTCTTGAAAACTTCCTGAAGGTCGGTGCAGAATTTGTTTTCGTTTCTGTGTGTGTGACTATTATTTTGAAATGATTGGCTTACGATTTTGAGCACATCTCAAAAGGCGTGTCCCAGGCATTTAATAGGCAAAAATCAACCAAGAGAGTTCGTCAGGCATTATATTAGGTTGGTCCGAAAGTTCAATCAGACCATTTTCAAAAAATCATAACTTCTTTCTAACGTAATGTTTTTTTATGATTAAACCATATTGAAAAGAGAAGTTCATGCACTTTCAAAGCTACCCTGGCTGCTCTCTAATAAATTCTGGATGCAGAGATAAAATTGAGAAATGGAAATCACCTCTAGTGCGAAATTTTGAAGCAAGTCTGTTAAAAATTCCAAAACTGTGCCATCCAATACAGTTCAGTATCCTAGATTTTGGTCCCCTCCTTCTATAGAGCAAAATTCGCGCTGATCGAGCTCTTCATAGAAAAGTTGTGATTTTCGAGAAATGCCAAAATCAGTTTTTTAAGACAATTGATTTTTTTGACATTTTTTCTCGAAAAACATAACTTTTTAAAGAACAGCTCGATCAGCGCAAGTTTTGCTCAGCTGGAAAGAGGGGTCAGAAAGTCTAGGATGCTAGCTGTTTGGATTTTATGACTCCATTTTGGATTTTTCAATGGGCTTGCCTCAAAATTCCAAGTTTGAAGTAAATTCCTTTTCCCAATTTTATCTCTGCATTCAGAACTTAGTAGATACTAATTGGCAAACCCGGCTCCGCCCGGGCCTGATACTATATTTGTAATCAGCATGCTCGATTACCCCCTGTGCCAACTCCCAGCCCTGTAGCTCAAATTTTGCAAAAAATCGATAAAATCGATGTCGATCGATAACGAAAAGTAGCCTATGACACGCTCCCCGCCCCGAAGTATATGTGTGCCAAGTTTGGTCCAAATCGGTTCAGAAATAAAAATTTCTATCCCGCACATACGTACAGACAGACATACAGACAGACAGACATTCAGCTTTATATATAAGATCAACCAAGGCAGCTTTAGAAAGCGGATAAATTGCTCTTTTCAACTGGATTTAGTTATGGGTTAACATTGGGTTAGGAAGTAGTTACGGTTTTTTGAAAATGGTGCGACAGAACTTTCGGACCGACCTGATCTCTATATTCACTATATAAGTTGAGAAGATTCTCTAAATAAGAGGAAAGTCACTGTTTGTCGTACAATAAATTCCGTAAGCGGGGATGGCTGCGGTATTGGCAGGAATGCTTTTCTATCCTCCTCCTAATTATTTATTATGACATGTTCGGACATCAGTTGAAGTTAATTATACGAAATCACTCCTACACAAATTCGTGTTAAACAATCAGACGCATGCACCTGCAAAAATAAGATAAATTGCTCAATGTGAAGAAAGATTTTGTATTGGTTGAATTTGTAGAAATCCATTCATTGATTTTAGGTGATTTCAGTATGTTGAGCAAAAACCGAGATATTTCAGTGATTTGAAGCACCAACAAACATGATAGTTCTTTTGAGTCCCGAAGTTTTCCAAGCCAAAAATTGGGCGATCATTTGTTTAAACTAATCTTAAACGTTGTAAGATTTCATGAAGGCAAAGGGGGGTTTTTTGAATTCAATGCGAAAGAGATCTTTTGTCATATTATGAAAAATTAATGGAGCAGATAACGGTCGTAACGCGCCAAAGCACCACTCACGTACCATAACACTCCCAAAAACGGAAATACCATCGCAGACCTTGACTAGAGATTGTTTTAGTGTAAGCAAAGTGTTTTTTAATACAGTGTTCGACTCAAAGTGCTATGATTTTCGAAGTAGATACAGGGAAATCATTTTTGTAAAAATGAAAAATGATAGGGACAAAAGAAACAGAAAAGATCTTAAGAGATTCGTTATTCAAAAAATACTTGAAGATTGCAGAACACGATCACCATGTCCTCGTTTAGCTATCAGACCAAAAATCCGCATTTGCTGACAGTTTAAAACTGGAGCAGGCCATAAATGGTGACGACCTTGCCAAACGACGGCGACAGAAGATGAGTGCCGTCATGACGGCTACTAGAGGGGTTGACTCTACGACGGGATAATGGGCCAGAATCGCCAAACCGCAGCACATGAGTGAATGTGACTCGGACTTGCTGACCTTGGAAAAGACGAAATCAATGGGAACCGAAATCATTCCACGCAAAGCAATAGCCATGAAAGGTGACGGGGATGACCGGTCCAACGGCGGGTGATGGGGCGCGCCCAAGCATTGTCGTTTAGCGGCGGACGGTAATCTAATTGCGATGATGACGGTTTATATGAGAGATCAGCTGATTGAACAACGATTTACAGCTACATTATTCTTTCCTGTCTACAGTTATAGTTGATTGCCATTCTGCCTATGAAGTTCTGGTTTGTCCAAAATACAAATTTGCCCGAGGAAGAGAGGAGGGACCTCGCGGTCCTTTACAATCTTGTAGAGCTCGTGGAGGATATGCCATGCGGACACAACTGCGCTGTTGGCAAACAGCAATTGAGTTCTGAGCGTTCGTTTGAGAGCAGCACTCTTTTAAACATCAGAAACCGGACAAAAAACTTTCGAATCTTTTTTTTTTGTTTACGCAGAAGCCGTTGCACTGTGTTTACGACCGCATCGTACGAAAATGCCCTTTCCCACAGTGATCGCGCGAATCGAATCACACCCACCGCCTACCTTTATTATATAAATAGTATATGTTGAACTAATCCGCTTGTGCTTGATAGCTCTCAACACATTTACGACAAGACCGATTTTTCGAGGAGCCTTTTTGGTCTTGTCAAACTCACGACCCACCCGTGAGTCGTATCTTCCGAAAAGGTAGTCTTTTGGAGAAAGTTCAAAACATGAACTCGTCAATATGCCTGGAGGAGTTATTGAAGGCGCTAGATATCGAAATAGATTTATTTCAGTTTTTGGCATTATACTGTAATACCACGGTAGTCATTCTGATTCTGTCATTCCAACATTATGTGTTTTCACTGAAAATGGTGTTTTGTGATTATTTCACTTGCTGATCGCGATTATAGTGTCCACTTTGTTCGCTACGCTGCACAGGAGGCTACGGTAACATTACGGTGGAAACCAAAAAAACTGATGTAAGAATGGGGCATTAAAACTTAAGACTAACATTTCGTACATGCTACAAAACCTGTATATGTAAGCTGCTTCAGGGATGAACAATGCAAACAATCTAAATCAATAAAGTCATTAAATCATCAAAGTCAATCATTAAATAATAAGATGAATATTTTTTAGGGGCTAACATCAGTCACTTTCCCGCCCCTTATTTTCTTTCATGTATACTTAAAGTTCAGAAACAGCATCATTCTGCGAAGATCGAGCTAAAGTCTGTGTTTCATCTATAGTTCGGTATACCTACCGTACATGACGTAACATATCACTATAGTTTATCTCGAGCCCGGATTCTGGCTGGTGTTTGCCTAGATGTCCTCAATGATGTGTCAGAACCCCGTAAACTTCCATCGTAAACTGACAAAGCTAGAGCTCAGGAACCCTGCGACCCACTGGCCGGTCGTATTGTCCGAATTGGTATAGGCTGCTGCATGACGAAGGCGCAATATCTTCGGCCGCAAACGCGGCTATTAGCCCCAGAGCGCATGAGGTGCGGGATCTATATACAATGGTGAGGACATGCGCGCGTTGCGTTCGCGCACGCTCAACTAATATCGCCATTGCGCCTTCGTCATGCAGCAGCCTTTAGAACATGAACGAACCATTGGTAGTGTCTGAATGTGTTAAAGGGAGATAGATGCCATACTACAGTTTGAGCAAGGTTTCCGAGCTTACCGGTATAGCCTGGGTACTTGAGCGAGCTGGCAAGTACCTTTCATTAGCAAAGTTTTCTTCGATTACCATTGAAATTATGCGAAAAAAAACGCGTTCTACTGCCTTTACCTACCAAGCGCCAGTTGACAAGCGTGGTGACAAGTCTAGAATGACTAGAATTCTTTTTCACCGAAAGGTTCCCTGAACACTATTCAGCCAGACTAATGGTAAGGATGCAAGGGATGGGCGGTTCGATTGTGCTAATTTGTAGCCTAATAATCGTAGTAAACTATAATTTGCTATTAAAGAATTCAGATGGTTGCTGGAATGATTAAATTAGAAAAATAGAAGATCAGCTGGATTCATCTGCCTACCTTTCGATTAGCGTAATTCCACAGCTTACTGTGGTGCATCCCCCAGAATTGTTCTCATATGCCATCAACGAGGCTCTCTTTTGATCATTTTAACATACCTTTAAATAAGCGCCTTAAAATTTTTGCGTTAAGGTGTTAAAACGATCGGGGCAGTCACGCTGCTAGTTCATATGGGAGCAACTGGATGCACGATATATACTGTTGTGCGGAATAAGGCCTAAAACCTAATGTGTGCAACGTTGTGTTTAGTTTTGAATCTCCAAAACATTTTATTTTTTTATCAGCTCAGAATGATCGTTATTGGTTCGGTATCATTGATCGTCAGGTGTGTCAACCTAGTTTGAGGATGCAGAAATCAGCTACACCCTTAATCGCATAATTCCCGACATGTTTGAGAAGGTCTCCAAAAGCTTTGCGGAACGCTGAAAGCGTTTTTATGTTTCCTCTAACGCAGAGTAATAATAGCTCATTTTAATCTGTTCCATTCCAACCCACACGTCGTTTCTTGTCCTTTGGTGACGCTTCTTGTACGCTAAATGTAGAATTTTCTTTAGAAACTAACACATTACACTTCGTGTCCTGTTGCTGGTACTCTTCTTGTTGTCCTATCGCTGTTTAAGCAAGCATGAGCGCAAAAGCACGGAAAAAGGAAAAAAGCTGGGTCGGTAGTAATCTGGTCGAAACTCCGAGTTTGAAGTTCCGCGTTAACTCAGAGATAACTCTGAGTTCCGTTTTTGAAACTCTGAGTTACGCTTATTGAAACTCTGAGTTCCGCTTTCGTAATTCCGAATTCCAACTCTCAAGCTCGGAGTTTAGCTTTGAGGAGCTGTTAAGCACTTTGCTGCAAAAGCGAAGTTAAAGTAGGGACTCGAACCTGTATGGTCTAGCGTAAAGATCCTATCACTAATCCGCTAGACCATGACACACCCATGAACCCTAAAATTGCTTTACCATAATGTACTCACTCTTCCATTAACACTTAGCAGGTCAAAACAAGTTATACCAAAGCCTCTCATTTCCATTTCTATCGGGCAGTGATGGTTCATCACGAGGATTGGTCTTTTGCGCAGCTGAAAGCTTCGAACAAAAGAGAAAGCGGATGGCATACGCAATGATAAGAATTGACTATTAGGATTTGCGCACAGAATAAATCCTCCGGGCAAAGTTTGCCCTTCCATGATTTCGTCTTACTTACCGTGTACCTACCGTAACCGTTCCATATGTCACCAGTGTATGTAGCAGACAGATTGTCCGTAATCTGCATCCCGAATAACTCCAGTTTACCAAATTTCGGCTAATACCGCCGCTTTAATTCATCTACCGTAAACCTACCGTAACACCGTCAGATGACACTGCAGTATAATCTGCATGTCATATTCGTTATCGGCGCCCCGAATAACCCCAGTGTACCAAGTCTCGACCAGTTTCGTGATTTTCTCCTATCTACCGTAAACCTACCGTAACCTCGTCACATGACACTGCAGTATAATCTGCATGTCATATTCGTTATCGGAGCCACGAATAACCCCAGTGTACCAAGTTTCGATCAGTTTCGTGATTTTCTCCCATCTACCGTAAATCTACCGTAACACCTCTACATGACCCCATAGTGAAAAATGGGTACCATATGCGTGACCAGCGCACCGAATAACCCCCTGGGCCAAGTTATTACAAAACTTCAAAATTTTGTAAATCACTGCGCACCACGATACCCCCATCATGCCTGCTTAAACTACGAGCAAAATGTACCCCAGAGGACTTTTTAGCTGCCCCTCTTCTTTTGCGCACTATTTCTCTTTCTCTGACCAAACTCAGAGTTATCTCTGAGTTTCACGATAGAATGGAACGCGCATCAAACTCAGAGTATCGCAGACACTAGTTGCGCGTTTGGTGGCGCTGTTTCTTGTGCAGGACGATTTGGACAATGTTGCGCTACTAGGAATAAACTACGTGTTAAGGAGAATCCTGCCATATCATCGCTTTTCGGATTTGATCTGTTCAAACACCTGTTAAAGAGGTCAAAAAGTTGCGCGTTAGCTCAGAGATAACTCAGAGTTAACTCTGAGTTATAACTCTGAGTTTCAATAGGTTTACTACCGACCCTGCATTTTAAGTGAATATCATAGTGCGGAGCTTTTATACTGAGACTGCCAAAGTGATGGACTCTAGAGCTCATTGCAAATTTTCTCAGCGTTTGAAACTGAATAGCCCATTGTTGCATGTGAAATAAAAGCTTTTTGTCTCCATTTCACAGTGAGAAATCTAATAATGGGATAATAATGCTTTGTGAACGTTTCTACAGTGAGTTTTTATAAGCAAACAGTTGTGTACATGCGATAGTTCCAGTGACGGAGGTTTTTTCATAAAAGCAAGGTAGTCAGTAGACTGAGAGTGTCTATGGAAAAAGGATTTTTTCTATTTTAGTGCGTATCCCGTTATGCGAGTCGCTCTTCGATTATGATTATCTTCCATTCTTCTAAGGAGCCTCCTCTAGTTTCGTGAACTGGCATTGATTTTAGCCATTCAAAGACTCAACGTAAGCGCCGTGAGAGCGGCCTAAGGCTGGTAGAAACTCAAACACCGAGCCATACTAACTGTTTATCTGCAGGGTGTCCCAAAAGTATATATACACTCAAAAAACGATATTTGAACACTTATGCCGAGATTTAAAGAAAGTCGAACATTTGAATTACTTCGCGATGTGCCAGCCCAGCATTTTCGACTCTTGAAAGAAGCGCTGTCGCTGCGACAGAAAATTGTATCAGCTCAACAGTCGATCCACTTTCTCACACGCTGCTTTCTGTTACGGACTGTCCTATGCACCAGGAAGAACCAGATGTATGCATGGACAAAGAAGTGCATTTCAAAAAAACGATGTTGTGCATTGCATTTAGAAGATCGCCTCTGGCAGAGCACTGTGTGTAGGTCGATATCTATTTGCGCTTCTATCCGTTACAACGCGAAAAAAAAACCTTGCAAGAAGTTTGAAAGTCTACTAAGTAGGTCACAGAAAGTCTCTGCAAGACAATCCGATGCAATGAGCCCTTATAGTGAGCACAGTACTGAAAAAAATTGCTCAACGAAATCCACACATCGCGTGTGAGAGTGTTAGGTGGATTCACGCTTCCTGATAATGCACGCTCTCTACTGGAACTGGGCCCTAATTTTTCACCATCTCAACCCATTTCTACGAGTGTCGTGCGCAAGGTCATTTGTGCTTTGCAAGAACTTCAAAATAGTTTGAGAAAGAAAGCTAATCAAGAAGGTGAAAGCGTAAAACAACTACACGTGACCTGAGACTATCTATACCTTTCCCAGCAACGTTCTTCAAGCAGCAGGAAGCAAACCTCACTGTAGATATAAATTTTCGACTGTTCGCTGATGAAGTCTGTAAAACGTTGGAGAGGTTTCGCAAGAAAAAGATGAATTCTAACATCACCAGTACCCAAAGGGAAGGCTTGAAAATGATCAAAGAAATGGTAAAAACTGCCGAGATGCGATTATCAACGAGTGATAAGGGAAGAGAATTTGTGGTAATCCCTCATCGTTTGGATGTTGCGCTCGCAGAGAGACATTTACAAGATCAAACTCTCTATCGAAAATCCTCATTTGATGAGCTTCAAAAACAATACCGCAAATTGAAACAGAATGGCAAAGAGCAGCGAAGGCAGCTAATTTACCATCCAAAATGATTAGGCGCCTCAAGACCGACTTACCAACCTGCCCAGTGCTCTATTTACTTATTGAAACGCACAAAATCCAATCCGACGACTTAAAGGCAGCGTCCAGGCAGATCTGGACCTATGGGGCTTTTACGTGGAAAGTACTTTTGGGGCCCTAACTAAGGCACTGCCCAAGCGGCAGTTCAGGTAGTGCTCTAATGGCTGAGATATCCCCCTCGAAACTGGCCCCCGCGAACGTATTCGCATGGATTCATGGCAGTTTCGCGCCAGGACACACGCTTTGCGCCATGAATCCATGCGAAACACGGTCGCGGGGTCCAGTTTCGAGGGGAATATCTCAGCCATTACAGCACTTCCTGAGCTGCCGCTTGGGCAATGCCTTACTTAGGGCCCCAAAATTACGTTCCACGTTAATGCCCCATAGGTCCAGATCAGGGTCAAGCGTGTGATGCGACTGTCGCAACGGGGGGTTGTAAGGGGGGGGCCTACGGTGGAGGAGGGTCGTAAAAGGGGTAGGTTGGATAAAAACCCGTACGCTTGAAAGCAAATCAAATAGTAATAATTATTACTATTTAATTATTACATGTTAATAATAAAATATAATAACATGTAATAATTATTAATCAAGTAGTAGTAATAACAAGTAATAATTATTTTAAATAATTAATGCATGTTCGTTATAATAATTCGTAGAATGCTGAGTACCAATATATCAAATGAGAACTGAACAACATGCAATGCAAAATTATTGTCATTATGAGATAAGTCATCAGCCAGTCTGTATCTTTCAGTGCAAAAAACAATGTCAGAACCGCTAGTATGTATGCTACAGATCTGGGAGCACCCACTAGCCTAGAAATTCTGCTTCCGGAACCTTACCGAAGCCTCACACACTCGACAAAAGCGCACTTCTAGATCAACGATGACAATCAATAATTCGTAAATCTTTTTGTAATGCAATTCATAGGCTCTTACAATTTATATGTACTTCGAATAAGCCCTTCTATTACTGTGCGAAATCTGGCGTTATTTTGTATACTGTGGATTTTCTTATGATTTTATGTATGATAGCAAAAAATCACGAAAGGGGGGTCGTATCTGGGTCTCATCTAAATTTTTTCGGGGCTATCAAAGCTTGGCTGCAATTTTGCTGTAATATGAGGCCATCCTCCTATTTTCCCTCATAAAAATTTCAGGCTGTTTTATAACTTCTCTGGTAAGTTACAAAATTTTAAGCTAAAAAATCCCAGTTTTTGCTTTTTAGGATCGCATCTAAATTTGCGAGAGTCGCATCTAAATTTTTTCGAGCTCACTGCTCCTCAAGGGCTGAAACTTTCTCAATGAATATCTGGGCACTATGCTACAAAACCTGTTCTTTACAGCCTCTCAGTCTTTTCCTAGCCTTAGTTACGAATTTTCAAAATACAGTGCTCATGCAAGTTGTTGACGTCGTTCTGAACGACGCTGAAGCGGTTTTTTTTTGCAGGAAAAACTGTGGAAGAGGTAGGAATTGAGCTTCTTAGTTGAAAACTTCTTTTGTAGTTCAAGAATGTCATTTTGTTCTCCGTGTAAAAATTTGTGTCGCATCGCGGGAATCGAATTTGCTGGCCTGGCCTGAAAATTCAAAAAAAAAAAACTTGCAGAGTCTCAAACATTATTGAAGGTGTGTCTGTGTGCTGCAGATGCTGGGCGCACCCACTGGCCTAGAAATTCTGCTTCCGAAACCTCACTGAAGTTCTCACGCAGGTGATTTTTTAAAATGGCATTCATTTATGCAGGTTACTTCGAAGAATGTGGGCAGGGGAGGTAAGGGGGATAGAAGGGGGAGGGTGGGGAAGGGGCGGAACTGGGGGAGGGGAGGGGGGCGGAAGTGGGGGGAGGGGGGGGGGGGAGTCGTACGGATGGGTACCTTCAAGGGGGGGGGGTCGTAAATGAGGGTCCAGGATCGCATCAGCACGCTTGACCCTGGTCCAGATCTGCCTGGACGCTGCCTTTAACATCTGATGAACCCGCAACCTTCAGTGTGAGACCAATAATCAGTTGCGTGGGAGGTGGGAGGTCCCACAGATTGAGTAGGACGGTTCCTGAACACGATACTAACACAATTGCTTCAGTTCATTCCTTCTCATCTGACGAATACCCAGATGTTCCTAGACGTTTACGGAAATTACGCATTGACAGCAATTATGCCATGGAGTCATTTGTCGTTAATGCCCTTTACACAAACATATCCATTGACTCGGTAATGCAAGAAGTTCTTGAGCTACTGTCAGAACACCAGCAAGACGTCAAGTTCTACGGATTGAAAATCGCTCAAATATCAGTCTTGCTGAAAGCTTGTCTAGATTGTAATGTTTTTAAATGGTCAGGAAAGTTTTTCTCGCAAATTAGAGGATTGGCTATGGGCCAACGTTTGGCTCCTACAGTTGCGATTATTTTCATGGCCAAGATTGAAAAAACCCATGTTAGAATTGAAACCCCTGCTTTATTGTCGATATATCGACGATTGCTTCATCGTTTGCGTTAACCAAGAAGAAATTAATGAAAGCTTCGCGCTGATGAATCGACAATCAGAACACATAAAGCTTAGCCGGGAAAAACCAACTCATGGGTGGCTGCCGTTTCTGAACGTCCAAGCATCGCCAACGGCATTTACACAACGAAATGGTATAGAAAGCCAAGCAATAAAAATATTCTCATCTATTTCCATTTGGCCCATCCGCAACATATGAAGTACGCTGTCATAAAGAATATGTTCCGCACAGCTCGAAAGTTTGCACTGGTTTTGAGGAAAGAAGAGAATCATTAAACATCGCGCTTGACTTCGGCTGATAAAGAAAAGATTCCTTTTGTTATGCCGTTTATTAACGATGAAGTAAAGCAATACGGCAATGTTTGAAGAAAACGGGCCTGAGCAATTTGGTTTCGGTGGACATCCCTCGAGATAATCTCAAACGTATGCTGGTTTGGAACCGCATATACGATCGAGACTGTACCACTCCGAACTGTGTATTTTGCCCGATCAAAGATGGAAGCTGCATGAGCTTTGGAGTAATCTATTTCATCACCTGTGTGGAATGCGATGATGATTACATAGGTGAAACTGCTCGGCCATTATGCATTCGCATAAAGGAACACCTTGATGGTACAGAGAAGTCACGACTTTCAACGCCATTGGGCACTCACAGAGTGCAGAAACATGAAGGGAACGATTTCAAAATCAAAGTACAAATCTTGGCGGATGAACAAAAAACATCAGCTCGCAAGACTCTGGAACTTATTACATTCACGCCTGAAATCCACGAATGAATCATAAAGAAGAATGTATCGCAATCACTCGTGAGCTGCTACCATATATGGGACAAATTTTCTAAATGTCACCCACTGTGCATCCACGTCCATAGTAAACGGCGATATTCCTACTGCAGAAGAAGTTTGACGGAAGAGGGTGAGTATCGCCCGAGAGAAGATGAATACCTATACCCTTTGACTTTTGAAATTGCTTGCATAGTTTGAAAAGCTTCGTTTCGGGTAGTCTGCGAATTGCATATCGTCCCATTCAGGCTCTGACGACGGCGAAGCGGCCGAAACGTAATCCAATAAAAGAGTCTATACCGATCTCTGTTCTGGCTCAATAACAAAAAACGATATGCATACACTGTTTGATCGTTGATATCTCTTTTTCCAAGATGTCTCTCGCCTACCTCTAAGCACCATTTTGTAGAGCTGGCTTCAACTTAGATTTACAGTTTGGAGCGAATCACGGATCGTTCACTACTGTAAGATTACGGTAGGAACTTTCAGCTCGCGTCATAACGAATTTTAAAAAAGTTTCCAAAAAATCTAAAAAGTGGTGTGCTAGGGTTTTCAAGCTCGCTGATTTCATTATTCAACTTTTTACGAGTTTGCAAAACTTTCAAAATGGTGTAATCACGATTTTATGGAGTCTTGTAAAAACAGCATTGCGGTCCACGTGGCATAACTTATGAAGGAAACATTGCGGTAAAGTGCAAACATCATATTCGGTTTTAGCGGCTTCAATTGACTTAGTATGAAAGTTTTCTGGTTGTTCGGCTTACTTTCTGAGGCAAAATAGGGTCCTTGATGGCTTAAAACCCTTCTTGAATATTCGACCGTAATCCTACAGTAATGAAGAAAACCGTAATTCGCTCCATACTGTTATCTAAGTCTAATCAGAGCCAGCTCTACAAAATGGTGCCTAGAGGTAAGCAAAAGACTTCTTGGGAAAAGAAATATCAACGATCAAACAGTGTATACATACTTTTGGGACACCCTGTATAATTCTACTAAATGTTAAGGCAATTTCTACACGAGGCGAATGAAATTATGACATAAGACTATTAGACCTAGACTGGGTGTTGATGACTGGCTGGGTCGGCATCAGCGTGTAGTTGTGGAGAGGTAGCTCGCACAGCCAGTCGGCATCCTGCTTCTAGCTCGACTTCTCGAGGCATGGTACGGGAATTCCCTCTTAGAGGCGGTTTATATACCAGCTGCTTTCCCGGTCCAGCTCGGATCACCGTTTAGGAGGATGGCCACACCACACTTCTCCTCTCCTCTTTCCTTTTTTCGGTTGCGACCATACCCTTTCTTGCAGTCTTGATACTGCACTGAAGGCCTCTCCCCCTGCCCTCCTGCCTGAGCTTACCTCAAAATAACCAGTTGGAGTAACTGCATCTTCTACGCTTCAGACTGAAAATGAAGTTTACTGCATTTTCTACACCAAAATGTGCATGGGGTTTGATAGTGGCTGATAAGCTTCATTTTCATTGCAAAGTGCCAAAAATCAATAAAGTAATAGAAGGATCCAGCGAATCGTTTCAAAAAGTACCTAAAACCATATGGGGTCGAAAACATATGTGTGCAATGTTTCAGGTCCATCGATTCACGCGCAAAGAATTCTATAAAAAACATATGGTGAAGATTAGCACTTAGCACAAACTTTGACTTTTACTCAGACAATTTACCGGAACTCCCGCAGGACAAGCAGAACTTGCAGCGTTTCTGCAGCACTTTCTTGACCATTGAGAAAGTGCACTCTCCAAAATGTGAGGTTTCCGCAGCGAAATTGACGTCACGGCGATCGTAAACCGAAACTTCCGCAGCACTTTCCATGAAGCGCTGCGAAAGTGCCATGAGGCTGGTAAGGTTTCCGCAGCACTTTGACCTGCCAGCATTTCCGCAGGACTTTGAGAGCTAATGCATTCGCGATTGCGAAATAGCGAACGCAACATCAACAGCGCATAGCGCACTCTTTTCTTCCATACTGGTTCGCTTCTGTTCCTCCTCTAATCTTTCTCTTTTTTCTTTCTTTCTTCAATGTTGGCGTAAGTAAACCTATACTCATCCATATTCCAAGTAGTCTTTCAGGCATCGGTGCACGTGTGTGAACAACCATAACCAAGCTGCTGGAGTGCTGGAAAAGGACTCAATGGAGGAACTTCGTCTAAGCATAACGCCCTTGTGCAGGTATGTCGAACTTCTTTGCTTTATGTGTTTTGACTAAAATAATAATGCAAGTAATCTAAAACTACATATTACTTTGTAGAAAATATGCACTGGATATAAATAAAGCAGAAGTGATTAGGTAGAAATATATCAGAACAAGGGGGGGGGGGGGGGAGGGCGAAATGGGTCACCGAAATTTTAAAGTGATCTACAAGCTCTTGGTGAATATTGGAATAATTTCGAAAACTTTTAGATTCAAATTAAGTGGGACCAAAGTACGTTCGCCAGTTTTTTGGAAAATCATAACTTCCTTTCAACTTGAGGATTTTGCGTTTATATTCATCTAAGAGAGGAAATCATTTTCTTTACAGCAATACTTTTACCATGAACTGGCATAAAAAGTTTGAAAGTTAGAAGCAACTGAAGGAAATTACTCAAGATTGGATTTTTTTCAAGCATTTAAGATTTTCAAGCAGGGCCACCAAAAAATTCTGAAAGTATTTTTCTATAGAGAAAGGTATGCTCTTTACTACAGTGCCTTTTCCAGAAACAAAAAAGATTGAGAATTAGAGGCAAATAAATAGAATACTTCACTTTTGCGTCAGAAGAAACGGGAAATTCATGTGAACATGGATTTAGTGACCTTCTCTTTTTAGTTGAGAGAAATTCGTGCCAGTCGAAAGCAAATTTGATTTTCGTAATATTACCAAGTTTTCGGATCTGATTTTCTACGAAAATCAAATTTGCTTTCGATTGGCACGAATTTCTCTCAGTTAGAAGGAGGTCACAACACCCATGTTCATAAATATCTCTTTTCTGTGACGTGGGCATTTTTGAGCATGCTCAAAAATTGCAAAACTTGAGTAATAGTTTTGTTTACTTGCTTTTATTCTCAATCTTTTTTGCTTTTGGAAAAGGCACTATAGTAAAGAAGATAGTTTTTTCCATCGAAAAATTTCTTATCGAAAAATTTCAAAATTTTTTGGTGACCCTGCTTGAAAATGCCAATCTTGAGTAATCTTTAATTCCTTCTAATTCGCGACTCTTAGACGAATATAAAATCAAAGAGATTCATCGAGTGGAAAGGAAATTATGATTTTTTGAAAAAGTGGCGAACGTACTTTTAGTCCCACCTAATATTAGGTTGGTTCATAATTAATGCACGTTTTCTCGACTTCCACTTCTAATGAAGATAATTCTTTTTCAAAACAATCTTTCTGAGCGCAACAAAACTGTTATAGACAGCAAACTTTTAGCTATACAAAATATACTTTTGTGTGATTGCACTCATCACGGGGAAGATTTTACGGCTCAAAATTTACCAAGAATTTTTTCTGGAAAGCTCTAGTTTGAAGGAGCCTAACTTACTCTCAAAAGAACTAGATTGGAGCAAACTTTGCTCATTGTCTAGCCGATGGTCGACTCAGTAGTAGCGTGGAAGTTGGCTTTTACAAAAAAATTTCTGCGAAAAAATATTGCCAAGAAAGCAAAAGCACTATTTTCTCCTGCATTTTAGAGAAGGCAAAAAATTGTATTTTTTAGATTCCTTCAATTTTTTCTCATTTCAAAAACGAGAAAATTCTGCCGTTTTCCTATTATTAGTAGTCCTTGGTCTACTCTACCAAAACCAAGTGAAAGATCTGTAATTGCTTCTCATGTAAGCACTTTATAAAGCTCCGAGTGATCCCAGCATTCAGCTAAGTTTGAGTCAAAGCCTCTCGGCTCAGAATTCCTAAAAAATTTAGCCTTGGTGAGCATTTTGTAGCACAAATCTTCGCGATTGAAACACATATTCTTTGAAACAAACAAACACACTCCCAGTTCTCTCTTGAATAAATTTCTCGCGCCGCCACTGCTTTTCGTGTGTCTATTCTTTTCTACTCCTTTCTGCTTTTGATTTTCAAATCTTTTCCCTCTCACAATAACGCGCACATCACAAAATAACAATTTTTGATCTAAAGATAAAGAATTTAAAACTTGCGATTTGAAATAATAGCTCGAGGAATTCGAAATTAAAGTTTTTAAATAATAGTGTTGAATGGTTGGATAAAATAGAAATAATTTGGTAGAAATATTAGGTCGTCCCGAAAGTTCTTTCGCACCAAATTCAAAAATTCATAACTTGTTGAATTCTCAACGAATCTGCAAGATCTAAATTACGGATTAAGAATAGGAGAAGTCGATATTGTAGGTTCTTTTATCCGCTCTTTCTAACAGTGCAAAGTTTGCGCCGATTGAGCGTCTCTATGGAAAGTTACGATTTTGAGCAAGCAATAGAAAATGGCGAATTTGACTTATTTTGGCATTTTTCAGGGAATTTATAACTTTTCACAGAGACGCTCAATCGGCGCAAACTTTGCACTGTTGGAAAGAGCGGATAAAAGAACCTACAATATCGACTTCTCCGATTTTTGTTGCGAGTTTCCGATTTTTTATGAACCTACACGAAAAATTCAAAATCTGAGTGATTTTGGTTTTGAGCTTCTATCTCCTTCAGTTGTACACAATAAAGAACCCTTCAGGGACATCAGCAAAGAGCATGAGCTTCTCTCCTATATAAAATTGAGACCTTATAAATTCGTTGAGAATTCAACTAGTTATGAATTTTTGAATTTGGTGCGAAAGAATTTTTGGGACGACCTAATATATCAGAAGAAAAAGGCGGGGCATAATGGCTCTTAAGAATATTCATAGTAGTCTGCGACTGTAGATAATGAAAGATCAAAGCTCTTCTAAACTCTGAAGTAGTTGGTCTAGGCATCGAAGGTGTGGCTCACTCTATGCCCCTTTTTGCCGAAAAATTCGAGGGCATACAGAAACTGGAACCACAAAAATTCAACCATTCCTAGATTTCCCTTTGTTCGATGGCTCACGCCCACAAACCTAAACAATTTTTTGTCCTCCTCCCTCCCCCCTTGAAAAAGTATCTTGCACCGCCACTGCTTTAATGTATCTATCCTTCTCTACTCAGTGCAAATGCAGATAGGGACCTGTGCTAAGCGTAACCCTGTAGCGTTCTTTAAAGAGTTTCTGTTTTACAAGAACACGCAGGTAGTCCCTTGTCGCCGAAAAAAGAGACTTCAGTCCAGATACAATACCGCTCAAGTTTTCCGACTTCGCCGAGAATTTTCACATTCTACTGTCATAACTGTATTCCATTGCCATTAACTATAGAAAAGCTTATAGATCACTTCAGCATGAAGTTTGGATGAAAAAAGTTACCTAGCGTTTCTAGTGGTCCTGCCAGCAGCGAAGAAAAATTCTTGTTTTATCAATCTATCAGTCCAGATACAATACCGCTCATATAACGTGCAAAATTTCCATGAATGTCGCGAACTATCGCGAAATTCCGGGAATGTTGCGAATTTCCGGAAATTTTGCGGAATTTCCGGAATTTTGCGAAAGTTCGTGACATTCCTGGAATTTCGCAATATTCACGGAAATTCTGCACGTTATGTGAGCGGTGTTGTAATAAACAATAAAAATTTGCCTTGGTGCTGGTTGATTCGTACTGCCGCAATGCGGTATAGGTGTTCCTATCAGAATCAGCCACTATCGCAACTTTTACCTCGAAAAGAGGGGAAAACTGCGTGACATGTGTTTATTAAATACTGTCGAGCTTAAGAGCTGTCTCCTCGTAGAAGACGAGACGTCGCCTAAAGCAGAGATTTCGCGCAAACATCTGCAATAGATGCCTACCCTTGCATACATAAGAAGTCAGTGCTTGTTGCAGATGTCCACCAGAAGCCCCTTTCGGCGACATATAATATAATCCTTCACTCGCCGTGGTAGAGGGATGCCACATAGATAGCCTCCATGTCAGCTGACTATCTGTGCTTCGCACGTATTGGCCCGTAGTAAACCCCGATCAAAGGAGTTGATCTCCCTGAAGCCCTTATTTGAGGTTCCGTCATGTGAAAACCCACATCCCCATGCTATACGAATGCGACGTCACCTGACATGTGTGCCTCAAATCAAGTTCGGCAGGGAGATCATCTCCCGGCCGAGTCATCGCAGATGATCCGAGCTCTCCCGAGATAGTGTGCTAATGAGGAGATTTAGAGAAAATTACTTATGGTCCACGTCAGCTGAACATGCCGAAGATACTGAGTGAGGAGCCACAATGCAGGCTGACGACCTTTAACAAGATCCAACAAGTGCGGCCACATCTCCGCCGCTAGTACCATTCACAATGATGTGTATGTTTGGCGAACGGGCCCTGACTTGAACATGACGCACTTAATCATACCATGTGGATGGTTGAAATTATCAATCAATGGCTCAAATAAGGCAGAGCTGACTCGTCGAAGCCTCAATTGAAGCTTTCTTCAGTCGAGATCGAATGAGGCTGCTTTACTACAAGCCATTCTTTCGCAGTATACTCTGTCTCAATCGCAGTATCTCCATTAAATCAGCAGAACCATCCTACGAGCACCTCACGCGGCGTTCGTGTGGATCTGGCTTGTTAAAACAAGGTTCACACAAGTGCTTATGAAATATGGGATTGCCTGTAATGAAAAGACAAAGGAATCTGGCATAAAATCGTTTCCATGCAGACCGCTTCTTATATTCGTGAAATTCCTTCAGTCTCATCGCCGCTTTCAAAGGTTGCCAATATTTTTGCAAGGCTGTTTTGCAATTATCTGTGCCGTGCAGATCAATGACGGTTAAGTGTGAAAATCTGCAAATCATTGTGCGCATTGCGTGCCGTTTGTGTAAGTGAACATTGTATAAATTGTTTTAGGTTCGCATTACTAGTGGAGAAAAGTACGACTGGCTACTAGCCATTCAAACGACGCAGGAAGGAGAAGCGTTGGTCGCTCGTCTTTTGCGACGTTACACGTTGCTCTGGAACCACCATGGGCTGCGGGTGCATCTATCAAGAAGCCTTTCCACAACAGATGTGGCGAATAGAACGGAGCTCGAAAGTACACCTCTATTGCCTCTACTTATGCTTATTTGTTTCAAAACTGGTTTAGTCAACTAACAGCAATCTTGTCCGAACATTTTTCAAAAGACCAATGTTCGGCCAGACTTAGCAATACGGATGCAAGAAATGAGCGACTCGATTAGGCTGATTCATAGCTTGATAATTTTAGTGAAGCAAAATTTGTTGTTAGAAGAGTTCAGATGCTTGTTGGAACAGATACAAAAACCAGGATTAAATGACTAGCTAATCGTCCGCCAACCATTCAAGCAGAGTGTTTGCAGCTGAATGTACACTGCTGTGTAGATTAAGGCACCAAAACCTACTGCTTTTGATGCGTTGTAATCTTGTAATTTTTGAAACTCAAGAAGATATATTCTGTTCTAGCTCAACAGAATGATGTCGGATTTGCTCAGTATCGTGTTATCAGTGTCCGAAGATGCTTCCGAGGACCTGACCTACACCAACGAGACCTTTTGCTACGGCATCCCAAGGGAAGCGTTGAGTAACGCTAAAAGTAAACATTTTAAACGCAGAAGAAACTAGAGCGTCGCATCTGTTCCGCTTCAACTTACACGTCGTCTTCATGTCCCGTTGCATTGAATCCTTGTTGGTCTTCATGTCCCGTTGCATTGAATTCTTGTTGGACTTCATGTCCCGTTGCATTGAATTCTTGTTGTTGTCCCATTGTTGCTTGCAGAAGCATGAGCGGACCTAAAAGCACGGACAAGAGGTGAAACAGCTGCATTTTGGGTGTGTCACCATAGTGCGGCTTTTATACCGAGACGCCATAGTAATGGTCTTTAAAGCTCATTGCAAATTCTCCCGGCGTTTCAGACTGAACAGCCAAATGCATGTGAGATGAAATGTTTTTGTCCATTTCCACAGCAATCCATTTGTATGATAATGGATATGCTGCGACTGTTTGACACCAAGGGTTTCTAAAAGCAGAGGCAAGCATAGTATATGCGATACAGACAGGGCCCAACCGCGAGGCTTCTGTGAAAGGTAGTCGAAAAATTTACTTTCATGTGCCTATACAAGAAGAATTTTACAATTTTTGCGCGTATTCCGCTTGGCGGAGTTTGCTCTCTGGCTTACAAGAGAAGGACGGTTACCGTTGCCATTCGTGATGAGGTCCATATCACTTGCTTTTTGCCACGTATTTTGCACACTGTAGCATAGTGAGAATCAGTAATATCTGAGTCCTTCCATGACAAATACACCTGAAGGCACCTTTACGAGGCGCCGGCAGCCACCGCTAGCAGCCCATAGCCGTAGCCAGTACCCTGTAGCCGCCGCCAGCAGTCGCAAGCAGCCTTAGCGCCTTTGTTGCCGTAGAGCTCAAAACCATCATTACTCTGTGCATCCGCCTACAGTATTCATCTTCCGCACTGTTCCTTCCTAATTCCCCCGGTATGCAATTCGACTCTCATGTTCATACCTGTTGAATGTTAACATGGATATATGCAACACGGCCTGTTTGCCTCTACCCCTAGGCCCCGGACAGACTTCACGCGATTTGATCGTCGCGACTAAATCGCGACGAGACAACTGTTACAACATCATTCCGCCGATCAACTTGCATTTCGGTTGTGATACTTTTCCAGCCCGAAATTTTTGAATGTGAAATGAAAACGAATGGAAGTCGCGGCGATTAATTCGCGTGAAGACTGCCCGGGGCCATACACGTATCAAGATGAGTAGACCACTCCCGAGGCTCTTAAGTAGGGAAGAGTGGCTAGTATGGAAGGCTAATGGTTTAGCCTTGAGCGTTGCTGTTTTTGTAACTCAGAGTTACAGTTAACTAGTCAGTTAACTCAGACTCGAATTCTTCTTATGGAAGAAATAAGCAAATGTGCATAATAAATACCAGCAGGATTTTTGGAATTTTTGAAGGAGATAAGGTTTTATTCTAGTTCATTTTGTGCAATAGTCTTTTAGATGTTGGCTTGGGACTTTAGGAAGAGCTAACTTTTTGCAGACGTTTCAGTTTTATCTTGTAGAGCACAAAATTGACTTATGTATCGTAGGAGAAAGTGGAAGCAAGATTATGGGACAACCTTTAGTAATCTTGTCTCATCTCATGAAATCTTTGCGCCCGCTCTCACATCCGATGCTTCTTTTTATAGTTCATAGTGAGATGACGGAAGATTTCGAGGCTATCATCCTCACAGCTGGGTCCGCATATTCAATGTCGATTTAACGAAGCTCTCGAATGCCATGAACAAGCTATCGCTACCAAACCCCACAACGCGATTCTATTTGCAAACTATATTGCTGCGATTGAATCGCTTCGATGAAGCGCTCGAAAACCCACGCGATTGAGTTGGACCGAAGCAAAGGTATGTTATTTCTTGGCCAAAAAACGGGTTTTACAGCGGAATTCTTTCAAAAGCCTACTACCGCCGCGGCGAGGATCTATGGCGACTAAATGCTCTTTTACCAGCTGTAGTATCGCTCAGTGAAGGAGTTGCACTTGATCCATCGAATAGACTTATCGCAAAGATGCACATCAACGTTTCGCAGCAACTCTTCGGTGAGACTCACCCGAGTTCTAGCGATTATTATTGTTTACTTTTCTTCTGAAGCATTTTCCGCTAGAACGTTTGCAGAGTATAAGATTGGACCATGATCGTTTCACTGCGCTTACCATTACTGGCCAGGAACTCGCTGCTGCAGGCTATCATCGCGGTCAGAAACGGAGTGATTTCTTTTTATTGAAACTCCTCCACAACCAGGAATCTTTATTGGAACTGATAGCCAACTTTTGATCCGCGGAATATGGGGAGAGTGGTATTCCAAAGGATAACCACCATTAGTTTGATTTTGTAGATTTACAACTACTTTATTTTCGGGTGTATAAGCCGCACCCTTTTTGCTAAATGCGAGCAGACCCAGGCGTGCCACTGCGCATATGTCTCGCGAAGCGGTCGCCTCATCGCTTACTGCTCCCACTTAACGCGCCCCATGATATTCAGTATTTTGGTGTGTTCGCCTTTAGAGCGAAAAGGGTGCGGCTTATACACCTGAAAATAGGGTAAATGAGGAGATAGCTGGTTTGCTTTTTTTCTGCCTTTTAAATATCTAATTCAATTTCTTCTGCTTCAAGGTGCTTTCGAAGTCTCCCGCCAGAGTGCCGAAGTTATGCCAGCATTTCGGTCGATACACGTGTATTTCGTTGGGGACGTCAGCTAGCCCCGCCCCAACGAAATACACGTGTATCGATCGAAAGCTGGCGTAGCGCTGGCATAACTTCGGCACTCTGGCGGGAGCCTAACGGTGAATGCGGAAGCTGGAATAGAGCTGAAGATAGAGTATTCACGAGGGAGGAACGGGGAGGAGGGTGCGGGTAACAGGGAATGGATAAAACATAAAAAAATCAATAAACTAAGTTCTATGTGCATTAATGTATATTATTGCACGAATTCATTATTATTAAGTCTCAGCAGGAAGTTAAAATAATGTTCTTGTTCTTAGAGGGACTTTACCTAGTGCGAATTTTCGTTTTTTGTTACCCAAGATGACATTGCAACGCCGCCTTATAATTTTGTAAAGTACTGCAAATAAAAACTTCTTCCATATTTTTTTCTGCTTCAGAAGATCCTATAAAACAACTTGGTGTAGAACTCCACCTAAAGGTGTCAAAGATCCATTGAGCGACTTTGGTGATTTATCTAAACCTATTGATCTATACATATATAAAACTGATTTTTGGTATTAGTGTGTTCTTTATAGAAAATATACCTATACTTCATAAGCTACTTTTCGCAGCGAAAGTCTCACTTGATTTATCGATTTTGAAGAAAAATAAGTGAGCTGTTATCAACTGATATCAAACTGCTTCCAGTTTTTGAATGAACAATAACAGAAGAACTCATTTTTATTCCACGATGAGGGAGGGCGGTAAAAGCGATGTGGTCCAAGAAGTATTTTCCCTGCGTTACAGGAGCAGAAGAAAAAAGAAACGCAGATAAATTGAGCCTCTAGATTAAGCACCAAATTTGCTCTTTTTGAGGCAATTGAAAACACAATGCGGGTGAAGGAGGGCGTGCCAGCTAGTATCAGGTTGTCCGTAAATTGATGCATCTTTGAATTCCAACCGCAGTGAGTCATACACTTCTTATTTGTAAGTAGGCTGCAAAACACCATTCGGAGCAAAGCAAGCTCTACAAGATGGCGATCTTGCTTTTGCAACAGCTCTGATCCACCAAATTTTGAGCCAAAAACTAAAAAGATTCAACTGCCTGAAAAATTTAGAAAAATCGTAACTCAGTTCATAAAATTCCTACAAACATTCTAACTAGCTCACGTAAACACAATCCACACAGGGCATCTATATAAGCCGTTGCCGTATTTTTTTCTTCGTTAGAAATCAAGAAAACGGAAATTTCGTGCATTTGCGTAAGTAGTTGTATACTACAAACCTGTAGAAGTACAAACGTAAATTTCCAGCCCTCTACAAACTTTAGTTCTCAAGCAATTTAGATTTTAGCTTGGACCACGTGACTAGGGAAAACTGTTGCCGGTATTTCTCGAAAACCAAAGCTTGTAGAGAGCTGGAAATTCACATTTGTACTTCTACAGATTTGTAGTATACAACTACTTACGTGGAAATGGACAACACCACTTCGGCAAATGCACGACAATTTCCGTTTTATTGATTTTCAACAGGGAAAAAATACGGCAACGGCGTATATAGATGCCTTATGTGGATTGTGTTTACGTGAGCAAGTCAGAATGTTTGTACGAAGTTTATGAACTAAGATACAATTTTTCTCAATTTTTTACGCAGTTGAATCTTTTTAGTTTTTGGCTCGAAAGTTGGTGGATCGAGCTGTCGCTAAAAGCAAGATCGCCATCTTGTAGAGCTTGCTTTGCTCCGAATGGTGTTTTGCAACCTACTTACAAATAAGAAGTGTATGACTCATTGCGGTTGGAATTCAAAAATGCATTAATTTCCGGACAACCTGATACTAGCTGGCACGCCCGCCTTCACCCGCATTGTGTTTTCAATTACCTCAAAAAGGGCAAATTTGGTGTTCAATCTAGAGGCTCAATTTATCTGCGTTTCTTTTTTCTTCTACTCCTGTAACGCAGGGAAATACTTCTTGGACCACATCGCTTTTGCCGCCCTCCCTCATTGTGGAATAAAAATGAGTTCTTCTGTTATTGTTCATTCAAAAACTGGAAGCAGTTTGATATCAGTTGATAACAGCTTATTTATTTTTCTTCAAAATCGATAAATCAAGTGGGACTTCTGATGAAGTGGGACTTTCGCTGCGAAAAGTAGCTTGTGAGATGGACTGCCGTCGAAAACATATAAGGGAGTTTGGCACCGATCGGTCACACATAAAATTTTCTATAAAGGACAGACTATTATCAAGAATCAGTTTTTTATATGTATAAATCAATGGGTTTAGATAATTCCCCAAATTCGCTCAATGAATCTTTGACACTCTTCAGATGGAGTTCTACACCGTGGTGTTACGACCGAAATGGCCTTTCCCACTGTGATTGTGCGAATCGAATCACACCCAACGCCTGTAGTCGTCCTCACCCCACTAGTCCGTCAGTGGACGGATTTGAATTCGAACAAGAGCAGGCAAGTGACGGGAGAGCGCGACACGGGAACCCTCAGTTCAGTTTTTGCGCAGGTTTCTTTATGGTTTTTTCGCTGTAGTTGTTTGCTAATATTCGTTTATAAGTATGTTCGTTTTCAAAATACTATTCTGTTGTTGCCGAGCATTGTTTGGTACTGCTATGCTCGTTATTTCAAGTCGGAATACAAGTATTTAATGCTGTAAATCTTTTTTTGTAAGTAACACGTGCATAAATGTTGTTTTAGTAGTCAATGTCACAAAAATTTGCCTTCTGCATCGTTTATGGCTTAAATGCACCGTCCACCCAAATTCTCGACCTCCATGTTTTGGTCGGTTACAGGCCTTCTGAATGCCTAATCTCTAATATGGAGTCAAAAAATCACGAACTTCCAAAAATCTCCGTTTTGGAGAACCTGGCGGACGGTGCAGGTGCAAGTCGCAGGGCTGCGGTGCGTTATACGCCCGGCGTAAAATAGCGCCGCAGCCCGCCAAAAACGCAAAATGGGCAGAGTGACCAGCTGCTCAGACAGTCGACGGCATACCTCCGGAGAGAAATGGCCGAGCCGCGGGGTTTCCCCAGCTGGGGATTGCCACTCGTGCCCCGGAGCCCTCCCATTTGTGCTCCGGAGACCTCCCTTTTAAGCTCCGGAGTCCTCCCATTTTGTGCTCCGGAGACCTCCCATTTGTGCTCCGGAGCCCTCCCATTTTGTGCTTCGGAGACCTCCCACTTTGTGCTCCGGAGATCTCCCATTTTGTGCTCCGGAAACCTCCCATTTGTGATCCGGAGGTGTCCCAAATCTGGCATACCTCCGGAGCGCAAATCTCTGCTCCGGGGCCCTCCCAAATCTGGGTAACTCCGGAGCAGAGATTTGCGCGTCCCGGAGAAGGGTCCCATTCGCCTGCTTGTGACGTCACCGTGACCTACAAGAAGGGACCGCCCCCTCGCCCCGCTCTCAATGCTCAATTGGGCCCTCCGCGACTCTGCCAGATTTCGACTCTCCTCCGGAGCTACGGCACCGACTGTCTGAGTGAGTGAAGTGACCAGCTCCAGAGATACGCTCTTCCGGAGCGGATTTCTGGCTCTAGAAGCAATCTCTTGCGAGGAAACTTGGGGTTGGCCTAGTGTGCGGGCCCACATTAGTATGCTATCAAATCTTGTAGACCCCCACTTTGGGTGGCGGTGCCTTTGAATAAAATTACCTGAACAAAAACCGAGCGTAACTGCGCGAAACAACATTCAACAATAACAAAACGCAAATTTGACTAGAAACATTGGCATGTTGCATAAATTGACAAGCAACGGCGTAAAAAACCAAAAAAAATTATGTTTTTTGAACTAAGAGTTCGGGTGCTGCGCTTTGCCGCGACCGGTTACTCCAGTTTGAATTCGAGTTCGTCCACTGAGCCGACTAGTGGGGTGAGGTGAGGACGACTGTACCTATATATGTTGAACTAATTCGCTTGTGGCTTGGTAGCTCTAACACATTCACAACAAGACCGATTTTTCAGTCACTGCCATTTCGGACCGAGCCTTTTTCGCCTTATCAGACTTTCGACCCGTCCATGGGTCGTATTGTTCAAAGCGGTAGTCTTTTTGGAAAAAATTCAAGACTTAAATCCAAGAGTATGCCTAGAGGAGTTATCGAAGGCGCTGGATATCAAAATATGATTTATTATAATTTTTGGCATCATACTGTGAGATTACGGTAGTCATTCTGTAGGAACCCAACATCATGGATTACACAAACAATTGTTTTGAGGTTATTTCACATGTTGATCAGGATTTTAGAGTCCACTTCGTTCGCTACTTTAAAGCATCGGTACATATGAATGTCTGATATAGCTTGCAATTTTTATGAGCAAATTGTAAATTCGTAGGATTTTTTCAACAAAGATATGAATTTTTCGCAATTTTTGAGCCTTCAGTACGACTCAGATTTTGGATGCAAACTTACGGTGTTTCCAAGCTGGTGCGAACTTTTGCATATGTTTTTGTAGAGCTTTCTTTGCTCTATCGAATGGTGTCCTGGTTGGTCCCTTGTGGGAAATTTGAATCGTATGACTTATCGCCGTAAGAATTTGAAGTTTAACAAGAGATAAAATATATTCCGAATGTACTGTTCACATAGACTTCAACCTTCAAAGATGCGCAAGCAATTCCATCAGCAGACACGCGAAAAGGGCAGGCAAACTTGCGAGACTTAGCTAGACACCGCTTAATGCAACTTTGCAGCTTCGTGCAGAATAACTGAGGTTTTCGTAAACAGTGGGCACTAATTTGTGAGCGAAGTTTCAGGTCGAGTCATGATCATTGATTTTTCAGCCAAAACCTGCGGCGAGCTCAAGAGCCTCAAACGAGAAAAAATTAAATGTCCCGATTTTCTCAGGAAGTCTGCCTATATGGGTTCCGAGCCACTATTCATGAAAATCATATCTGATTTGCAAGACAGCATCTTAATGTAGGGCTACGACAGGCAGTTTTTAAGTGGACATGGATTTCTTTTAAGTTTGCTAGCCATTTACTCTCTCACAGCAAAGGCTTTCTGCGTTTTTCGTCTGCTGCTAGAAACTGCGTTTGCGTGATGTGCCTAAGGGAGCCCCGCAACTACAGAAATCACTGAATTGTAAACTTACACCCAGAACGGAAGCGAACACGTCAGATACGCGAAACTCAGCTCAGATGGGCAATATGACATGCATTACAGTACTAACGAAAATTCGCTTTCTAAGATGCTGCTGTAGACTTACGGTAAATTGATAATACCTAAAACTTGCATATCCCCAAAACTCACCACTATTTCTCTCGGTCTTGAAGAGAAGCCTTTATGTGGTTTTCATCTAGGATGTTACGTAGGCACAGCTCTAATGAAAAACACTTATTGAAATTTTTTATGTGCAATGTGCGCTGCAATATGTTATGGTGAAAGCACGTGCTCAGACTGTCTTTATATACTATCTTTGCGCAGCTAAATCGCATGAGTGCTAAATAACAACGTCAATTGTAATCTACAGCATGAGTCATAAAAGGCAGCGTCCGGGCAAGACCCCACCCACCCAGATTAGCACATAGTTGTAAAGCGGGCCCATGAGTATCCGATCTGCGTTGGTCCGATCCTTTGACGTGGTCTCTAAAAGGAGACACAGGCGTGTAATACGTACCACAAACCACCCCTCGTATCACAAACCTCCCCCTGAGGGCGTGTGCTCATGCATCGATCGATCATGGATTGCAACTGCACCCATACAAAAACATGAGAGGCGAAATTTTGCCCGGACGCTGCCTTTAAGATCACAACTGTCGATCTTGGTAAAATGCATATCCAAAGCGTCTTGATAAGGATATCTACCTTCCCTAGCTGCTGAACAAGTTTCTGAAAGAAGTTATGAGCGGTTGAAAGTATAGAGTCATTGAGCTACGTCTGCATATCACTTTAAAGACCAATTCGAAAGACCGTAATGGGCATGATATTGTGCGTACTCGTTACAAATAGCAAAAATTTTATTAAGTACATAATGAAGGGTCCTTGTATCGCTATTGGTGTGACTCTGATCGTTTGCAAAGTTTTAAAACGCCTATAAGCTCCACTAGAGAGCCGTTCAGCAAATAAGGAAAGTACATTTCACCACGGCGAATTTGATGACACCATTTCGTTGCAGATGGCCCCTGCAACATACGATCTTTCTGTTCAGAAAAAGCAACACGTAAAAGCAACAATAAGCAACGTTTCGAACGCAATCAAAATGACCTTACACCGCAGATCCCTGCGATTGTGCCTTGAGCATAAAATGAATGTAATTAGCGCAATAAGCGCATCAGAAATACCCTGAGCTGGACTTTGAACTTTGATCGATTTGTGTTAAAGAACAAATCGATCAAAGTTCAAAGTGACTCTTTACTATACTCCAACAGTATCCGTATGATGTGCCATCAGCAGCAAATCAATGGCGATGTTGTAAGCACATCGACTAATCTGACCAAACCAAAACTGAGCGAAAACTTATTGCCTACCGTATACCTAAAACACATCAACAGACTGCAGCACCTCTATAGTCGTCCTCCCCCCACTAGACACCTAGTGGACGAGTCTGAATCTGAACTAGAGCATGCCGATCGCGGCAGAGCGCGGCACAGTTACATTCATTTAAAGCTCATGGAGTACTATTTTGTGTTTTCTCGTCGTTGCATGGTGATTCTTTTTGGTTTTAGTCACCCTTTCAAATCACAATCGACGAGGTTGTTGTTGATCAAATGTTTCATACTTCTATGCTCATTTCTTGAGCCCCATTTTCAGGTAAGATTAGAGTTTTTGGACAAGAAGTCCTATGGAGCAGCACTTCAGGACACTTACCGAAAAGGATCTCACTAGCATACTTTCCAAACATAGTCGTTTCTTCAAACTCAACCTGGAGTCAGAATTGAAACGAGCATAACAGCATGAAATTTCGCTTAGAGGCAACAAAGTTTTCCATTCTGATTGAAAAAAACTGTTAACATTCAAAAAGTACAATGAAACGTCGGAAAAACACAAAAAAAAAATCAGTTTATGATTGAAGTGAGGGCTGCAGGCGCGCTCCGCTGCAACCGGTGTGCTCTGATTCAAATTCAAATTCCTCCACTAGGTGTCTAGTGGGGGAGGACGACTATATATACCGTATGCGCCTTGCCACGCTGAATCAAATGGTATCCTCGGATTCAAATTTTGTCTATTCTGAAGCGAGATATGGGATGCGACGCGGATTCCGACGGATTCTAGTGATGTGCGGCGCACTCCGCTGCACTTTAGTAGACTGCATCGCACTCTGGCGCACTGCACACAATCCGGCGGAGTGCGCCGCAGTCCGGCGACTTTTTTGACGAATTATGAGCGGTACTGTACAGATCTGGGGACGAATGGCGTAGTGGTATGAGGCGCCGCTTTGACCAGATCGGACACAGCTTCGATCCCCGCCCTTGGGCCAACCAAGTCCTCTACCCTCCGGGGCCGGTAAATTGGTTCCAGAGTAATCTGGGAGGATAAAAGCACTGACTTGAAAACGGCTGCCCCCCGCAAGTCACTGTAATAGGCTCGCACGCATACAATTGCCTCTTCGACTATGAAGTTAGTGTGTGCGTTCGGCGCATGCCCTCAGAGGGTATTGGAGACGCCGAATCCTTTATCCTTTTATCCTTTACTGTACAGATCGTCATCATTGTCCGTTTCGTTTTCGGCATCCTGAATCACCCTTCAAACTTTGTCTGCACTAGCGCTGCCTTACCAGTGGTTCTTCCAAGATTAAAGAGCTTTAGTATGTCACTGTGTTTAGCGATTGAATTGCTGACAGGAGCAGCTTATTGGCTCAAATTTCCGGCGACGGGCGGTGGGAGCTTATTTGCTAGAGGCAAGCGAGCCCGCCTGTCCCACACCTACCCTGGAAATAGATATGCAAGCTTTTGAAGGAGGCGGTGAGTCCGTACTCCCACTCCGCTTGCTTATCAGAGCAGGCGCGGGGTCGCTTTTGGTCGGCGATTAGCCACCTTCCGCCATCTGGTGGGGCCACACGTAGCCTCGCGCCTAGTCGGCCGGTCTCTGTGACGAAGATCCGTGGATAAGCGGAATACATGGTAATATTGGAAAATTCCTTGCATGATAATCATTGCAACAGTAGATTTGTTGACTATCTTGCCATCAAGAAAGCCCCCGTTAGACCCCCGGTTCTATCATGTATATGTAGCTAAGTGCGTTTAGAACTCTTATCGTCGAAAAGTTACAAAACACAATTACACAAAATGGCTTTCTAATGCAAATATTGGAAAAGCTTTCTGCTGCTGTAATGCTTTTTCATATTTCCAATGACGAAAAGTTGATTTCACATGCATCAATTAGCTGTTCACTCCCAAACGCTGGAAGAATCTGCAATGAGTTTCAAAAACCATTAGTTTGGCAATCCCGGTATAAAAGTCCCGCACCATGGTGCTCTCTTAAAATGCAGCTGTTTCATCTATTGTCCATGCTTTTAGGTCCACTCATGCTTCTGCAAGCAACAATGGGACAACAAGAATTGAATGCAACAGGACAAGGAAACGACGTGTAACTTGAGACTGAACAGATTGCAGTGATCTATTAATTCCTTCTGCATTAATACACTCTTTCTCAGCGTTCCTCAAGGCCTCGGAAATATACTTCGTGGTGGTCTCAAAGTGATTGCTCCTGCTCTTGTTGGAGGTGCAGCTCAATACGGTTTGGAGCAACTAAGTAAAGAGAAAAAACAATGACCTGGCAAATTCGAAAGTATTCTGTTGAGTTCAAACAGAAAAAAGAAATTTAAGAATAAATTTCGTAAATTCAAAGTTGCAAAATCACAATGCATCAGTTAATATAAGTTTCAGTGCAAATGTAATCTACACAGGAGTGTGCCTTCAGCTGTGAAACCACGCTGATCGATTGGTAGGCGGAGGATACCTGGTCATTTAATTCTCTTTTTCCCTGTTTGTTCCGACAAGCATCCGAAGTCTTCTTACAATTAAATTTGTTTCACTAAAATGTCTAGCCGAATGTTGAGATTCTTTTAAGAAATGTATCCAGTTCACTCAAGAATGCCGTTAGTTGGCCAAACCAGTTTTGAAACAAGTAAGCTAAGTAGAGGCAATAGAGGCATACTTTCGAGCTCCGTTTTAATCGTCACAGAAAAAAAATGTGGAAAGGCTTTTTGATAGATGCAGCTACAGCGCATAGTTCCAGAAGAACGTTCGAAGTCACAAAAGGCGAGCGATCAACGCTTTTCTTTCTTGCGTCATTAGAATGGAACTAGCCAATCGCAAATTTTTAACCCCAACTATACGTCAACGCAAAGCGATTCCTTCAAATTCTGTAGACAAACGAAAGGCACGTGTTATAATTTCTAGATTTCCAAACTTTTCTAGGCGCTAACCTGCGCGACAGAGATGAGAGCAAAACAGCAGTGCAAAGACATTGGCAACGCACGAAAGCGGCGGTGGGGCCCTCAAAAAATTCCACGGACGTAAGCCAGACCCACTGAACACATGCAAGGCACTTGCGCCATCTTTCATTTGGTCTAAAGGAAACAGTGCGATTGATACAAAGCTATTATGAAATAAAATGTGTGAAGGCACAACTGGTTCGCGAACGTGGCGCCATTTATCCCTTCTATCATCTCTCTATATAATAAAGCGCACGGTGTCTCTCTGTAACATGTCCCCCCCCCCTCCTGAGATGTCAACAGGTCTGTCGTTGCGTGCCGCTGCAGGCGTACAGGGTTGATGACCCATCACTATGCCAGTGATGTCTGATCTAGACGATGTTGATGACCTAACCTCCAAAGTGCAGTCTGCAAAAAGTTAAAAGCTGTAAGCGGTAACATGCCGCTGCAGGCGTACAGGGTTGGTGACTCATCATTATGCCAGTGATGTCCGATCTAGACTATGTTGTTGAAAACCCTAACCTCCAAAGTGCAATCTCCAAAAAAGTTAAAAGCTGTAAGCGGTAACATCGATTGATTTTGTCTTTACAATACGACGTCTCTATGTTCACATTGCAGCAGCACCTCTACTCGAGTCGTCGGAACAGGTCAGCTATCGATTCCTTTCTCATTTAGCATCTTCTAAGAAGAACCTCAGTTTAACGTCCTTCGGTTTTTTGAATTTTTTAGAAGCAGTTCTCGCTTGGCAGAAGCTTAAACTCAGTCGAAAATTCTTACCGTAATCCTACAGTAAATAAGAGAAATCGGTGATTCGCTCCATACTGTAAATCTAAGTTAAACCCAGCTCTACCATATGACACCCAAAGATCCGCGGAAGATTTTCAAAAGAAGTTATTGAAGAAACGTTCGATACATCTTTTTGGGACACTCTGTATAATTCTTCTGTAGAAAGTTGCAGTTTAGTTCAAAGTGCCTCTCAAGCGACCATCACCTTTCGAATTAAGTTTTTGATTTCTCATTCCAAAATCACATCAATCTGTTGTTTTCACAATCTCAGCCGATTTCACTATTATGAATAATCCTAGATTGCCTCTCTCTTTGGGTTTGTTTCCCAAGAGATCGACTTCGTATCTACTCATCACTACCATTCGCTTTCTAAAATACAAAATATTGAGCTGCAATTTTCTGCTACAAAACATATGCAGTTTTGTGATTTTCCTCAACCTTTCCAAAATCAAATCAATCTGTAATTTTCACAATCTCTGCCAATTTCACTTTTACTGATAAAGGCGTTCCTGTTCGAGTTCTACAACGGCAATTTCCTCTTCGACTTGCTTTTGCTATGACCATCAACAAGGCTCAAGGCCAGAGTCTATCGAATGTAGGAATTCATATCGGAACTGAAGTCTTTTCTCATGGGCAGCTCTATGTTACTCTCTCACGAGCGCGAACAAAAGAAGGTGTAAAAGTGCTCAAAAATGGTACGAGAGTAAGAAACATTGTGGTCAAAGCGGTACTCTAAATTCCTATGACTAATTAAACAGAGGTAATGCTTTCTCATCTTCTTTTTTACTTCACAAATCGTCGTAACATTCTTAAACTCGCCTTTCAGGAATCATGCCTTAGGCCAATGGCTCAAAATTAGTAATTTTGTTCTTCTAATCTACAATGTGACTGGAGAAAATTTAACTCGTATTGCTGTCTTTCCCTTTCAAGAGCTCAATCATTAAAGAACCCACTGCTGAACTTTACTGAGAGATTTGTTTCCCTGTACATGAATCTTCGTACTGAATGCTTTTTGCCTAATGTCTGATACTCCATTATAGTGCATATATATCAGAAAACCACATTGAAATCAAAACTTTTCTCCGTGTTTTCGCTCACGCTATCTCACTGTTGTAGACATCAGCAAAGAGTACTGTTTTGTACTATAACACATAAAATTCACTTATGTGAAGCAGATTACAAGCTTTTCCCAAAACATGAAAATTATTGATGTTGCAGTCAGATAAATTACAAACCCCTGATTCACTTAAACCATGGTCATTTTGTTATAAAGCGTTCTCTTCTAAACTAGCAGAATTCCTTTTCAATAAAATATGATGAAAATGAAACATCTAATCAAAACAGTATCTTTTAGACATTGCCCACACCCACTTACCAGACCAAAGTGCCGCGAAGCGGCACTTTGGTCTGGTAAGAACATAAGTCGCCAAAAGTGGGCGGTTCCACACGGACACCTGTAACATTTACGTTCTTATGCATGCAAGAGGTGCGTATCTACTGTAGATGTTTGCACGAGACTTCCCCTTCCGGAGGCTTATCGTTTTCTAGGCGCGGACGGCCGTTACGCCGACAGTATTTAATGAAGGGCAAGAGGTGGGCCCACAACAATCGGGTACGGCCCACCCACCTCAGAAACCATCGTCTAATTATCGTTAGGCATAAAACAAGGGCGTACCAAACCCAAGCGCAGATAACATACAGTTTGCGTCAACCCTCGCCGATCAGCTCAAGCGCAACGCTAGAGCGGCGTGCCGCGTTCGCGAGCGTGCCCCTTAGGGGCGGTGTCCGAGCAAGAACTCGATTTTGAGATTTTGTGCTTATCCGGGCCTATTCGCTATGCTGAATCAGAAAATCCACATTGGAGAGCGCGAATCGGCGAAAAAGGGCTCTAACACAGAAGAGAAATCAGCGGTGGACGGGGTTCCCTACTGTGCATTAACGCTCTGAGCTTCCAGAGCAATCTTCTCAGTTCCGAATTTGAGTCACCCGTTCGCACTTGGCCGGTAATGTCAGGGCGGCTATCAGGCGAGAAAATTGCTTCGGAAGCTAGGAGCGTGAATTCAATGAGGGAAAGACTCCCACCTGCTAATTCCTTCCTCCGTTAAAGGCAGTGTCCGGGCAAAAATTCGATTTTGAGACTTTGTTCTTACCCGGGCCTATTCGCTATGCTGAATCCGAAAATCCACAATGAAGAGCGCAAAAACAGCGAGAAAGGGCTCTAACGCAGGAGGGAAACCAGAGGTGGGCGGGGCCCTCCTTACTGTGAATTTACGCTCCCAGCTTCCGGAGCGATCTTTTTCGTTCCGATTTCAAGTCAGACGTTCGCATCTAGCCGGTGTAAATGTCAGGACGGCTAGCGGAATTGAAAAAAAATGCTCCGGAAGTTTGGAGCGTAAATTCACAGTGGGGAATTGTCCTGCATTAGAGCCCTTTCTTGCCGTTTTCGCGCTCTCCAGTGTAGATTTTCGGATTCAGCATAGCGAATAGACCCAGGTAAGCATAAAATCTCAAAATCGACCTTTTGCCCGGACACTGCCTCTGAGCTTTCAAATCTGCAGTATTGATCGAAGATCGTTTCGTGATGCGTAACCACTACGGAAAACGGAGCACGTGGTTGACACCGATTGTAACCGTAATCAGCATTGAATAACTTCTGTGATCAAGATTTAGCGAACATTAAAGTATCCAACTTGGTCACACAAGTGAATTGGGCATTTCCATGCATGACCACTTTGTTCTAAGAGTGAGCCATCTTTTTTTGCACTCAATACAAAGTGCATACTACTTTGTAGTATGCACTTTGTATTGAGTAATAAGTAGTAATATTACGAAATAGTAATAGTAGCAAATAGATATGTACAATGCAGGTCCCGGCTGGCTTCTCATGGGCAACCACCGCAGCGCATGAGCAGCGCTCTCTCTTTCTAAGCCTTTCAGCTCGGTAGTGAGTGGTAAGGCACTGTGGCAGGAAATGGAGTGAAAAAGGGAATGCGGGTTTCTCAATCCAGGAGTGCGCACTCTACGAGAGATCTTCATGCAAGAACAGATCTTGTGCCTTTTTTCCTGACTCGCAAAGTTCGTGTGAGCCGATCAGTGCAAGTCTGGGACATTTAATGATGGGTGCAGTAAGATTGGAATTAGTAGCTTATAAAAAACAGTTGTTTGGTAACATTACACTCTCATAGCAAAATCTACGGGTTTGCAATCGCAAAATGTATTTATTGAATAATTTGGTAACGGTAGCGGACCAAAAGGCAAAAAGTAAAAAGGAACTCTGCATAGATCATAGCGGAGGTGAAGCGCGGACATAAGCGCTTATATTCCTGAGTAAGCATTTGTTTCTACTGCTCAGAGATTTGAGTAGAAATGCTTTTTTTTGACAATGATACTAATCCACGTATAAGTGGCGTGGGTCTGAAATTTTTGAGCAAAATAACACAAAACTCATTATCCAAGCAGATTCAACTTTTGGTTTTCTATAACTGCCTCAATCTGTTTTCCTGCCAAGAATGCATGGAGAGAAAATAAAGCAGACTTTTGCGGAGCTTCGCCCTTAGGCAGGGGATAGAGTACGCTAGGCCCGCGAAGCTGAAGACGCCGTGGTTTTAGGATCACGAATTCCTATACTTTTCTTGCCTTCTCAATTATGACCTTGTGCTTGTGTCGCTTATGCAGAGTTTCTGTCATCGTGAAATTTCTTCACTTTTCACCGTGACCGGACCTTTACTGATATCAGAGGCAAGATTTCAAATAAACAAAGAGTGAAAGCAGCAACAGCACGCTTCATGCATATATTGACGCTGGTACAACAATTGTGCACTCAGATGAAATATCGTAGTCACACTACAAGGCTATGAAAACTATTCAAAACGGCGTTTTTTCATTTGTAGGCATTTTCGAAAATGCTGTATAATTGTATAGTGCAAGATTTCCGCTTTCGGAGCATTTACATTTTTATATATTTCTATATTGATTATTTTTTCCAAAGTGATTAGCCGGTTTGCAAAGAATGAGTGGTTCGAACACAGCAATCTTGTGGCAATCAGCGGCTATTTTCCTTTGAAAAACCTTTACAAATGAAAAAAATTTGTGTCAGAACCAACAAATGTGTTCGATCTTTTCTTAAGTAGGCACTCTCAGAGCTCCACAGAAAACTCGCAACCACTGTTACCGAAGATCATGACTGCTTTTCGCAGCCGGTGCCTCTCCCTTACATCTTCTAGACAACCATCCTCTTCTCTCTATGACTGAGTTCAAATCAAAAAGCACTCGCACTACGAGTTTCCGAAAGGCAACGGTGACTGCAGGCGCTAGTTTTGACAGAATACGTATCGCAGGAAGCATAATTCCTCCTGCAGTCTTCGAGTCAGCTGCTATACATTCTAGAGAGAAGTAGCGTTGAGCAAAGAAATCAGTGTGGTAGAGGTTAGTTGTTTTCAAATCGCAGAACTTTTGCTTTTCACGGCATGGTTCATGGCATTTTGTCATTCTTGCACTTGAAAACAACTTAATTCCTTCGACATGGGTGTGTGTGTTTGCTCTCCTAATTTGCTGTGATTGATTATAAGTGGCTTCTTTCCTATAGTTTTGTGAGCATGAGCATTTCTAATGCAGCGTTTGCAGTGAAACAATCTGGTAAGGTTCTAGTTCTAACAAGGGAAGGATATTTGGTCGAAGTGGTGTTTCCATATAAAATGTACACCATCTCATAGAGCATAGAACGCTGGTTCCAAATCTTCTGTGAAGGATGTTATGGGAATTTTTATTGGTAAAAATTCAATGGTTTGGCAAAGGTAAAAACAGGTGTGGAAAACTTTGCGATGCTTGAAAGGAGTGATGACTGACAAGAGTTTATCGGATTGAAGGTAGTATTGCATAAAACGCTCTGCTAGTTATCATAGCCCCATTCGAGCTCATAGACTGCACCTCAAATGATTTATAGTAGCCGCGCATTCGAATTTCTGCTCTAAGAAATTCCATAACTTCCCTCCCAGAAGCGTTCGGAATCAGCGTCCTAAGCTCTATAAGACAGTATACATTTCATAATGAAACGCCACTTCAACCAAGTATCCTTCCCTTATAAGTGAAACGTTACCCGCAGCCATAGCAATGTCAAGAAAACGTGTAATTTGCCGGAGCAAGAAGAACCCCTCACTAGATTTTTATCATTAAATCATAGATTAGTAGGCTGGTGCAAGATCAATGTCCATTTTTCTAGGCCGCTTATTCAGACAACTTTTTTAGGGTGAACGAATAGTGATGGAGCAGCTTGTTAATTTTCACACTACAAAATTTTTGTTTAGATCGACAATAAGCAGAGTGGAACTCAAACTTTGTTGAGTGAATTTCGTTCACTCTAGTGACAACGCGTTGGCGCTCCTCTCACACAATTTTTCAAGTGGCTGTTTGAGGGAGTAAAATCTTTAAAAAACTTTCAAAAAATTAAAAAAAAAACTTAGTAGCATGCAATTTTTCGGCACTATAAAAAATCAAAAAATTTATATACATGCTGAAGATGGAAGAGCACTGAGGTAAGTTGCACACATATAGGTAAACTGAGATAAGTTGCACATGGATAGATAGAGTTGGAAAGCTTTATTATAAGAAAGTGCGAGTACATTGGGAGTAGCTAACAAGTATCTCCATGGAACGCTCGAGATTATGTTACTCAACCTGAAGTGATACAGTCCCAATCAAGTCATGAGATCCGTATTTCGCATCTGCGAGAGTATCTGTCCCTGAACACTCAAATTAACATGCACCGTGGTTGTTCTTGACAAAGCATTTCAGTGCGAATTGTACTTATAGTGCAAGATCAACTTTTTGAGGTATCCGTTTTTTGCTCAAGGAATTGAATTTGATTTTAATCATGAAAGGTATAGGGCATTCGAGAAAAAGTGACGATGGCGCGACCGCGCGCGACAAGCACGCACCTCTAGCAACCGTATTTTCTTTGTTTTACCTCTATTCGAATGGTTTTTTTGGTTATGTATGATAGTATTCAGACACTGGAAGTGGCTGAGTGGAGAGTTGAGATAATACCTTTCTGTGAAGTTTTATAAGTGTTTCATGCTCATATTTGAGCAAAGACCCCAGTCAAATCCATCCTTGAGATTTTGTAAATGACCTGTATAACAAACTCGATGTTTCAACAACACTTTCATGCTTAATCATATTGATAATGACGATAATAAATCGATACAATGAGGTCACTACAGCTATGGCCAGAGCCAGCCTGGTCAATTATGGCACTATGAGGGACGAGAAAAATTCTTTGAAAAATTGGGGTTTTGCAGACTTTGAGCGTATTCTCAGATAGCTTAGAACTAGCTTGTTCCGAATATCAACATTAGAATTCAGTAAAAAGCATGAAGAAAGTTAACCAATCCGGATTTCCAGAAGAGACGAAGAGTTCATGCTGTCGTATATTTCGGTCAATAATGTAAAAGTACCAATACAAAAGATTCTGCAGTTTCAGCAGTCTCATAAGTAGCCTGGTTAATTAGGGCACTATGAGGGACAAGAAGATTTATTATCGTCATTATTATAAGCAGAAACAAGGCGCTAATTTCAAATAGATCAAAGTTTTAGTTGATTTGAGTTAATTACAGTAACGTGGCACTTTTAGCGCGAAGTTGCGAGATGGCCGCTGGCATGGAGCTAAAGAAACTTGAAACCTCGATTTTGAGTTTTTCGGAAGCCTTTTGGGTAGTTTAGCAAGCGCTGGCTTCAAACATTCAAGCTAGAACTGTTGAGGTAGAAGCAAGTTGTGGAGTTCCGGCGAATTATTAAGAACTGTATTACTAAGTTGTTTTGAAGGTTTTGTTTAATGAGCAGAATTTGCGTTTCAGAGTGTTATGACTTTTAAGTCAATATTCTCAGAAAAGCAAATCTTACCGTTTAAGCGAGCTTATAGCTACCGTAGATACAAAATGCCATATGAAAAAAGTAAAGTACAAGAGAAGAGATAATCTGGAGATTTTGCAAGGTTTTTTTAAAATCGACTATTTCGACATACTAATGCTCTGGCATAAGCATAGACAGACATATCTGGCTGCCATCATTAAAAAGCCTATATTCCAGGGGTTTTTTCAAGATTGAAGGAAGTTCAAATTGTCTTTGCTGCATAAAATTTTTTTTGAGCAATAAAAAACCAGAATTTGAGCCCTCGCGCACAAGTGTGCCGACTTCTCAATGTTTGATTTTTCTTCTGAATGAAAAAGGTAATTGACTAGAAGTTTCTGCTTGCTTTCGCCTTACTTTAACATATGCAATAATGAATACATCACTTGTTGCTATAGTAGACTGTTGCCGCTTGTGGAAAAGTATTTATACCCACGCAATGAGACAGACTTTGAACGCTAAAAAAAATTATTTTCGAAAATAGCACCATTGAAAGTTGTTCTAAAAATGAACCATATCATATTTCTTTGTCTCAATGATCACAAACATAAAAGCTTGTTAGGATTTCTCTTTCTCTCTGCAATCAAACTTAAAATAAGAGACTGTCAGAATTTATCAACGGCAATAATTTACATGATAAAATCAAAAGCGCACTTCAGAAACGGCGCTTGGAGGACGCCACATGTCTCCGATTAGGCAAAATCGATATCTTCAAAGGAGGCTTAATTTAGTCTAGAGAATTTTTACATTCCTAGGACTATCTCCTTGCCACGTGTCGAAACCATAATTAACATGTTTATTCTTTTTTTGACATATTTTACCAAAATCATTCCAACGAGGTACACAGCATTGGAGATGACTCAAAAGCTGTTGAGCGGTTTTTTGGTAAAAGCCAAACTATTTAAGACGTTTTCCAAGACATTTTAATCGCTTTCAGCAATAACTCAAACCATCTTCCTCTTAAAGTTGTTTGCATCCTGCGAATTGGAATAGGAAAGAATTTAAATGCTGGTTTGAAGCACGTGGCTGCCTCTCGTTTCGTGGCTTGGACGATGGATAGCCACCTCTGTTTTGGGCAAATTCAATGTGTTCGCGTTAACAGGATGTTATCCTTATGACGTTGTGTTTTTTTTAATAATCAGAAATGTAACATTAATTAAGAAAACGGATAGAAATTTGCATTGGTAGAAAAGTGACCGTGCAATATATTGCACGAGACTTCGCGATCTTATAACTCGCAAGGCGAAAATGAAGTTAGAGGGCTAAATTTTGCAGGTGCGCTACTATGATGCTAAGTGATCACCATCAACATTTTTGGAGTTCATCGGTTCGTTTCCCCTATCTTAAAATCCAAAGTTTCCAATACTGTAAATATGTCGATTTTCTACAACTCAAGTTCTAGGAAAGCTGCAGCGCTGGAACTTTAGAACACTATCAGGGTTAGCTTACACTAGATCTGCGTTTCAATACTTATCGAATCGAGGGAGAGGCAGACTAAACGGACTCTCGTTGAAACTTACTGAACATGTAGATGACATGTCACTCGAACGTGGCAGGAGGTTGTGATGTGAGGTTATGACCAAATTTATTACAACAAGAGTAACAATACGCTTCTTGAAAAAATGAACCCGAACAACTGAAAAGTACCGACTTTGACGAAACTACTTAGGATTGACCTTTTAGCAATATCTCGCGTGAATAAAAAAAATCACTATGGAAGTCACTGCTTCAAAAACTAACGGAGTATGTATGAATCATAGGAGTCTGATTTTGTTTCAAAAAACAATGGGGGCGATCGCCAAAGGCAAATATACCAAGGTGTCTAACAATAAGCTCTGAAACATAAAGGACCGCTTACTCAGTGGAGGTTTCAGCACGGACAATTGCTTCTCAGTTTTGATGATGTACAAATAGGCTAGGAGAATCATGAGGACCAGAAAAAGCCGATGCTGCAAAGCATGTAGTACTAATAGCAACTCTCACAGACGAAAAGTCAGCAATCTTGTTCACCAGATGGCGATTGTGGTTCTACGAAGACAACGATAATTAAAGGAAAGTGGTGGCAGAATGAGCAGTGCAAATGGTATACGTTAGGTTGTCTCAAATTTAATGCACATTTCAAGAAAATTTCAGCTTCTGATTGAGATAATTCATTTCTAAAACATCTTTTTGAGCCCAATAAAAATTATTGCAAAATGCAAACATTTGGCTATGCAACGCAAGCTTTTGTTGGATCGTTGCCGCTCCGAGAAATTTTCTAACTGAAAAATTTCAAAAATGTTTCTAGAAACTAAGGGAGTTTAACTTGCTCTCGGTACTAGAATCACGCAAGCTGCGCGCATCACATACCGCGATGGTCGGTGGAATGGAATGAAGTTGGGATTTAACTACATTTTTCTGCGAGATTACGTAAAAAAAAATTCAAAGTACTACTTTTTCCAGCATTTTGTAAAACTAAAAAACTGCCGTAGGAATTTTATATTTTTTCTCTTACAAAAAACGAACATACTGCCGTTTTCCTATCATTTGTTGTACTAAGTCCAATCTAGGTGTACAGAGCGAAAGTTGCGCAATCGCTTTTGGCTTTCGATTGTCATGCAGTATAGATGGGTCTCAACGACCAGCCAAGTTTGAGACGAAATTTCTTGAGCCAGGCTTTATCAAAAATCTCATAAAGCGAAGTTTTTTGGAGCACAGAACTTCACAGTCGTTATGGAGCCAGGAGAACGAAAGGAAAGAATTTTATGATTTATAGTTTATTTTTGAAAGCATGAAACTTTTGTTTGAACAAAGATTTCAAAAACGAAAGCACATGTTAGAAACTTGGAGAATTGGGCTTTCAAAGTCATAAAGAGTGTTGAGGAAGAACCTCCAGAACTTTTTCTTGAAAAATCAGCCTTTCCAAAAGGAAATTATAAAATATGCACTAATTATGAAACCATCTAATATTGGGTCGTCCAATAATTTTGATTACATTATATATTTTGTGGAAAATTCCGAAAGCTTTCTAGAAACCACAGATTTGGTTCACATTTGATACGCACCAGCATGGTTGATGCCGCAAATGCAGGAATGGCCAGAAAATTCACGACAGTTTTGAAGAGACACATACTTCCAACTTTTCTGTAATTTTTTTCTCTGCACTTACTTGGGCTTCCATTTTTATAATTTTTAGAATGTATTTCGACACCTTATTACATGAGTGCACTAGCATACCTCTAGCGCTTCAAAACCAGGGTGTGAAAAAATATTAAAAAATCTCAGAAACTTTTCGAATTCTTCTTTTTTTGTGCATCGGCCAGAAAAGAAAGTTTGAAAATAAATTTTTAAATTCTTTTCGAAAATGTCTTCTTTGCTAAGATAACGTTGATTGCAAAGGTGGCACACACTAAAATTTGAAAATAGATAAATGCTTAGGTAAACGCCTGTCCGCGTGTGGAAATTTTCTGACAGTAATACTATACCGAGAGAGATGTCTCAAACTTTGACATAAGTCGAAGTTTCAGCAACATCGTCAGACAAACAAAGTAGCCGAGCATCGTAAATGTCTTGTATAAAAGTAAGCAAGTGTACGTAATAAGAATCTGGAGTGAAAAAATATGAATTCCGTGGATGAGTATGACAGCTATAATGAATGGAAATAAGAGAGCAGAGTGTTAAAGGTTATGAACAGTTCAAAAGTAAATTTGTTGATCTTGCCTTCATATGAAATACTCCATTTCTGGCTCCCCATATATTTCTAGTTGGTTTTAAATTCTTGCTGTCGAAACAATCACAAACATCCATTATCACACAATTTGGCTTCATGTGGAAATGAAGACGAAAAGCTTTGATTTCAAATGCATCAATTATCAAATTGACGCATGTGAAATCAATTAGCTGTTCGGTCCTAAACGTTGAAAGAATTTGCAATTAGCAGCTTGAGAGACCATCATTTTGGCAGTCTTGGTATAAAAGCTATGCATTATGATGCTCTCTCAAAATGCAGCTGTTTCACCTCTTGTCCGCGCTTTTAGGTCCGCTCATGCTTCTGCAAGCAACAATGGGACAACAACAACAATTTAATGCAACGGGACAAGAAGACGATGTGTAAGCTGGAGCGGAATAGATCGCAATGCTTGAGTTTCTGCGTTAAAAATGTTTACTTTCAGAGTTACTCAAGGCCTTTTTAATTGGATAGGAAGAGGTCTCAAATACCTCTTTCCCGGTATTCTTGGAGGTGCAGTTCAAGGAGGCATGGACTACTACGCAAATAAACATTGATAACAATGATACTAAGCAATTCCGACAGTATTCTGTTGAGTTAGAACAGAAGAAATAAAATGTTTTGTAGTTTCAAAAGTTACAAGATTCCAACGCATGGAATACATTAGGTACAGAGTCAGCTGCGAAACCACGCGCATCGAATGGTATTCGAATGAATTCAACTGGTCATCAACTTTTCAGCTTTCCCCTTCCAGCAAGCATCTGTACTCTTCTGACAACACATTTTATCAATCAATCTTTCATGCTATAAATCAGCGTAGTCAAGCCGCTCATCTCTTGCATCCTTGACGAAAATTCTAGCCCAACAGAATATTCCAGCCAAGCTTCCATAGAAAAGTGTACCATACTACCACTAGTTGATTTCCAAACGGTTTTGAAACAATTATTCTTAAGCAGAGACAGTAGAGCGCATATTCTCAAGTTTTGTTCTGATTGTTGAATCATGTTGTAGCAAAGAGGGTTTTTGATAACTTCTGCAGCTTACGGTGGCTAAGAGAGCAACTGATTTGACGTTGCTAAAGACGAGCGTCAATTTAGCTTAGGTAGAGGAGATTACGTCGACTATAGTCTCCACCCTCGCGTACCACCAGTACGGTCTAGTAGTGTGTAAAGGATATTGCAGATGTCCGCGCAAGATCAAAACCTTTTGGTGTCCCAATGTCCTCTATTTTTTGTCTTCCTCTCCTCGTCCTCCTCATGGGACTCGCATCCAGTCGCTATGCAATAGTTTTTATCCTTTTTTGGGCAATGACCAAAAATATTTGCAACAACATTGCAAAATGGCAACGGAGAAAAGCGGCGGTGGATCAAAAATCCCACGATCATAAGATGCGGTTTGCATGGAGACAAATTTATACCAGTAATTTATTTCTTCGTGAGGACATATTTTGTGAAAGACAGTTGCATGAACTTTTTTTAAAGCAAAAAAAAGAACATATGGAAGACGGCGGGAGAATAACGATTGCTATCATTGTGTGTCAAGTCTGTGGACCTCGGCCCTCATGTAGTCTATCTCAAATGTTCCTTGAATGTGGTCATCCAAATTCTTGGAAATGCTACTTTGACAAAAACACTCAAAACAAAACACTTTGACAAACACAAATAGTCCGTAAGTTGAGATCAATTTTGAAAAAAGCACCCCAAAAGGCTGCGAAAGGATTTTTGAGAAGAAATCTATCAGTGATCAAACAGGAAGTACAGTAAGTGCAAACTTTTGAGATACCCTGTATACTTTTCCCTGTATACTTCCATTCGGATGGAGTACGATTATTTCACTTAAAGGGAGCAACGACCACACACCGCTACAAAATGTATAGTTAATTCATTGACCGCACAAACTGGACAGCGCTGCGGAGCAGACACCGCGAGGTAAAGCGCTTGCCCCAGTACAAATTCGCCATTGTACAATGTGCTCTCGCGAAATACAGCCGCGCCGCGCGTGGTCGTACAATTTGACCAGTCGCGCGGTCAACAAATCGACGATAGCGGCAGTTCGACACAGCTGTTCGCTAAGTATGCAGCCTACTAAAACGAATTTTCTTCAATTCCTTCTTTGTGCTTTCCTACTGTTTGAATGCTTGCAAAAGCCTTAAGAAGTCAGGAAACCACTTAGTAACAAATCGTGATAAAAGCTTTTATTATCACATTTATCTAACGGCAAAAAATTTTCATATCACAAATATTCACTTGATGTCAAAATCTTAACAAATCATCCTACTGTATAGTCAACTGAAGAGATTTTCAAAAAGACTACAAGACCATTTCTTTGGCGTCTTGGTATAGAGGCTTGCAATACTATATGCTATCTTAAAATGCACCTACCCATTTTGTTCCTGCTTTTTGCTTCGCTCGTATCACAAACAAAAGTAGGACAAGAGCAAGGATTCTTACAAAGGAGGTCCGTTTAATCGAAGCGGCCTTTTCAAATAAATCTATACCACTTTGAAAAGCATTGAACCTTGACTCCAAATCTGTTGTCAATATTTGCCAAGCTTCCTGGAGCCGAGTTACGAATGCTTTCGGAGTAAAAGATGAACGCTAGAATCTAGGTAAAGCAATCGTTACGGACTTTTCAGCAAGCAAAAAGGGCAGTGTTAAGTATAAGTTTATTAAACAGAAATAAGGAAGTGCTCTGACATTTAAGTCTGGATCATCTGAGCAATTCTCTATGAATTTTGTTTGAGTGGCGCAATAGTTTTCTAACCCGGTAAAACTCTCATAACTCGGCGTCCAGAGGCAAACAAAGATGAGAATTTGGAACCATCTTTCACTGCTACTCAAAGTGATCTAGGAGTCGCGCAAAAAGGCTATCTCGACCAAGCGGACCTTATTCGTAGGTAACGACAAGTAAAGAAGTGTAAGTCGGATTGGAACAGAATGTTGCTTCACCCACAACCGAAGTACCTTTTAACATGAACAAGTTCCGTTCTCACTTCATGTAAGCGTTGTAGATTCCAGTCGGATCCTCCATAATCCATCTAATCTCTCATGACAGCTTCTCCTTCCATGTCCATGAGAGACTTAGCGACTTCCTGTAAAAGGAACAGATTTCTGTATCGACAATCCATATCTCACCTCGATGGCTTCAGTATGTCTAAGAAAAGGAAAGATTCATCACATTCACACTTAAATGCGTAATGCAAATGTAGTCAGTGTACGTTGCCAGGGCGAATGCCGCCATCCATCTTGCAAGGATTGTGACGATGCACCACCGAGTTCTGTGTGAATCGCTGGCGAAAGAGGATTGTACGGGTATCTCGCAAAGGTGTCAAAGCCACCACTGCCCGGATCGTCGCAACCGCCTTGGTCGTGCTCTACGCCGCTTTCGCAGACGTATCGTTTAGACATTTTGCCAAGTTCCGATCGACGCCTCGCTTAGCTTTCGAAAAACAGTTACAAAATACAATCATTGTCACACAAAATGGCTTGCTGTGGGAATGCAATTAGTTTTTCACATTTCAATTGACTGTTCACTCCCAAACGCTGGAAGAATCTGCAGTGAGTTTTAAAAACCATTAGTTTGGCAATCTCGGCATAAAAGTCCCGCACCATGGTGCTCTCTCAAAATGCAGCTGTTTCATCTACTGTCCATGCTTTTAGGGCCGCTCATGCTTCTACAAGAACAATGGGACAACAAGAAATGAATGCAGCAGGACAAGGAAACGACGTGTAAGTTGAGACTGAACAGATTGCAATGATCTATTGATTCCATGTGCATTAAGACATCTCCGCGTTCCTCAAGGCCTCGGAAATATATTTCGTGCTGTTTCCAAAGTGATTGCTCCTGCTCTTGTTGGAGGTGCAGCTCAATACGGTTTGGAGCAACTAAGTAAAGAAAAAAAACAATGATCTGGCAAATTCGATAGTATTCTGTTAAGTTCAAACAGAAGAAAGAAAATTAAGAATAACTTTTGTAAATTTAAAACTGAAAGATCACAATGCATCACATAATTTAAGTTTCGATGCCTTAATCTACACAGCAGTGTGCAGTCAGCTGCAAAACCACACCAATCGAATTTGTTTAGGTATAGCGTAAATGAACGATCTGTGTGATTTTAGCTAGAAATACTCGACTTATTCCTGAAAGGCATTGTCCCATAAGGCAGACAATTAAAAATGGCGTTGTCGTCAGCGTGTTAAGTAGGAATGCTCTACTTATGACTATGGTACTAAATCACGCATAACGTGGCGGGGGTCTGAATTTTTTCTGAGCAAGATATTAGGTTGGCTAAAAAATAATTGCATTTTTTTTCATGAAAACCTCCATAAAAACTGTCTTGGTATTTTTTATCCATGTTTGTTGCAGGTGAGTAGAATGAAGCTTCTTCTATCACATATCGGCTATTTAGAATTTTCAATCATTCTTCAAAGGATAGTTATGCTCTAATATGTCTAAAATTCCAGAATCTCAATCTTGCGGCTTTTTTCCTGCTCTAATGGAAGTAGAAAACACCAGTTTGGTATTCAAATACAGACAAGTTTTTCCTAGATAGCGAATATCAGGAAAAATTGTTGCTTACCATTTCAGAATTCTTTGACCGAAAAAAAAACCAGATTTTCTCATAATTACGCACAATGAGAAAGTTGAAGTTCCTCACTTTTTTGCGAATTTCTTCCATTGCAAAATTATTTTCACTCAAACAGCATTTTTGTTACAATACTCATTTAAGTGCTCTCTCAAGAAGTGAATATTGAACAAAAAATTGTTTGTAGCATCTGTAGGAGCCGCAAAAGTGACCATTATTTATTAGCCATAAGCCATAGCCTATTATCATTGAAATTCAGTACAAGCAGATTCAACTTTTGGCTTTTATAACTGTATCAATCTGTTTCCCTGCCAAGAATGCATGGAGAGAAAATAGCAAAATCAGACTTTTGCGGAGCTTCGCTCTTAGGCAGAGAGTAGAGTACGCTAGACTCGCGAAGTTGGAGACGCATTGGTATTAGGATTACATTTCTAAAAGCATTTTTTGCATTCTCAATTTTGACCTTGTGCTTGTGTCGCTTATGCAGAGTTTCTGTCATCGCGAAGTTCCTTCACTTTTCACCGTGACCGGACCTTTACTGATATCAGAGACACGATTTCAAATAAACAAAAAGAGTGAAAGCAGCAACAGGACACTTCATGCATATATTGACGCTGGTATAACAGTTGTGCACTCAGATGAAATATCGTAGTCACACTTTACACGTCAAAGGGTTTTCAAAGCCATAGAAACTACTCAAAACGACGTTTTTCTATTTGTAGACATTTTCGAAAATGCCGTATTATTGTACAGTGTAAGATTTCCGCTTTAGGAATATTTCTATTTTAATATATTTTTATATTTGATTATTTTTTCTAAAGTTTGGAGTAGCCGGTTTGCAAAGAAATAATGGTTTGAACACTACAATGTTTCAAACAGCTACCTTTCTTTGAAGAGTTTGTTTCGGAGCCAACAAATTTGTTTAGTCTTTTTGTCAATACGACACTTTCGGAGCTCCATAGAAAGCCCATAATTACGAAACTTACCAAAGATCATGACTGCTTCAGCCTATGCTCAAAGACTTTTATGTTCTCTAAACAACCATCCTTCTCTCTCTATGACTGCGTTCAAAACTTCAAGCTATAAATATAGGCTGATGCGTAAAAATTCAAAAGCGTTTTTGTCGCACTACGACTTCTAGAAAAGAGCAATGGTGGTTGCAAGCTATTTTTGAAGAACGCGTATTGCAGAAAACATATTTTCCCTGCAGTCTTCGAGTCAACTGTTATGTTGTATATACAGTTGCAGCGGTAGAATTTGTCCAAAACTGCGGGATTGTCGGGATTCGCGGAATTCGCGGGATTCGCGACTTCACGGGATTTGCGGGATAAGCGGGATTTAGCTATAACTTCTTTTAAAACAATTTTATATGAAATCTGCAAGAAGATACGGCTTCAGCTTGATGAGACGAATCTTTTGATATACAGTATGTCCGTAATTCGTGGTGACACGGTAAACATACAACGATACCTTGTTGTTTTATATGTTAAGGCTTTTGTGAACATTTATCATAGCGTTAATCGCGAATAGCAGGTTCTGGTACAAAGTTCTCATTATCGAAAACTATCGCGAAAAATTGGGCAGTTTTTATTCACCCTTATCACTGATATAAGCATTTTATCATTTATCACTGATAATATCACAAAATTGGATCTTTTCTGACATACAGTAAGAAATGTACTTAAGAAAACACTGTGCAAGTTTTCATTGCTCTATCTTTTATAGTATGTGATCTACAGGCTTTTTCGCTTCAATCGCGCATTCGGTGCAGTAGATAGATCCCTCACTGCAGCAATCGACTGATTGCTATGCGCATGACACCGTCTCTTTGGAGAGTTGCTCTTTCTTCAAAAAAAAAAAAATTCACCGCTCTATAAATTGTGAATGAATCGAGTCGCTTGTCAACGAGAGTTTCAACGATGAGCTGAACAATTCTGTTTTCTGCGTATGGACATACAGATCCAGATCCACGAAGGCGATCGGTTTAGGGTGCGAAACGCACAAACGGCGTGCTCGAGCATCTTTTCACCAGAGTCCCCACGCCCGCGAACGATGCGCGTACATGGCGGTTGCCTCCGTACCGAAGTTTTTACAAAGCTTATCAAATTGAGTGTCGTTTGGTACTAAATCACGCATAACGTGGCGGGGGTCTGAATTTTTTCTGAGCAAGATATTAGGTTGGCTAAAAAATAATTGCATTTTTTTCATGAAAACCTCCATAAAAACTGTCTTAGTATTTTTTATCCATGTTTGTTGCAGGTGAGTAGAATGAAGCTTCTTCTATCACATATCGGCTATTTAGAATTTTCAATCATTCTTCAAAGGATAGTTATGCTCTAATATGTCTAAAATTCCAGAATCTCAATCTTGCGGCTTTTTTCCTGCTCTAATGGATGTAGAAAACACCAATTTGGTATTCAAATACAGACAAGTTTTTCCTAAATAGCGAATATCAGGAAAAATTGTGGCTTACCATTTCAGAATTCTTTGACCGAAAAAAAAACCAGATTTTCTCATAATTACGCACAATGAGAAAATTGAAGTTTCTCACTTTTTTTGCGAATTTCTTCCATTGCAAAATTATTTTTACTCAAACAGCATTTTTGTTACAATACTCATTTAAGTGCTCTCTCAAGAAGTGAATATTGAACAAAAAATTGTTTGTAGCATCTGTAGGAGCCGCAAAAGTGTCCATTATTTATTAGCCATAAGCCATAGCCTAATATCATTGAAATTCAGTACAAGCAGATTCAACTTTTGGTTTTTTATAACTGTCTCAATCTGTTTCCCTGCCAAGAATGCATGGAGAGAAAATAGCAAAAGCAGACTTTTGCGGAGCTTCGCTCATAGGCAGAGAGTAGAGTACGCTAGACCCGCGAAGTTAGAGACGCATTGGTATTAGGATTACATTTCTAAAAGCATTTTTTGCATTCTCAATTTTGACCTTGTGCTTGTGTCGCTTATGCAGAGTTTCTATCGTCGTGAAATTTCTTCACTTTTCACCGTGACCGGACCTTTACTGATATCAGAGACACGATTTCAAATAAACAAAAAAAGTGAAAGCAGCAACAGGACACTTCATGCATATATTGACGCTGGTACAACAGTTGTGCACTCAGATGAAATATCGTAGTCACACTTTACACGTCAAAGGATTTTCAAGGCTATAGAAACTACTCAAAACGACGCTTTTCCATTTGTAGGCATTTTCGAAAGTGCCGTATTATTGTACAGTGTAAGATTTCCACTTTAGGAACATTTCTATTTTTATATATTAGGTCGTTCCGAAAGTTCTTTCCGTTTTTTCAACATATCATAAAAGCACGTGGAATAAAGATGGAGAAACGTTTCAAGCATCTTTCGACGCAGCTTTTCTTCCTCTTTTCAATTGTTATATTCATGTGCCGCTTGCTCTTGTGGTCAGTGAGATAATGGCCAAAATTTCGGACCTATGGTTTTTACCATGTCCAACTTTGGCAATTTTTCACTATCTTCTTTCTTAACTTTTGGAGAAGCTTTGATTGCAGTCAGATAGAGTGAACAAAGTGCAATGTAAAGCATTTTTTTGGCAATTTCAGCCGGCTTCTCATTATTTTTTGCGATAACTTTTTCAGAAGTCTTCACTTTTTGGAAGTCACAAAACACACAAACGCTCTGAACATCAACGAATCTTCGGTTTTCGAAACTTTCGAAAGTCGTGGAGAAAAAGCTGCATCGAATGACATCTTAGTTGTGCGCCGCTTCATGTTCTGTGGCTTTTGGCATCCCCAAAAGTGGAGTTTGATAGCATCAAAAAATAATTCTAGAAATGTTTTGAGGCTAGCTATAGATGCCGAAAAATTGCATAAAATTGCACTCTGTTTACTTTATCCGACTGCTATCAAAGCTTTTCCAAAAGTCAAAAAAAGAAGATAATGAAAATTGCCAAATCTGGACATGGTAAAAACCATGGGTTCGAAATTTCGGCCATTATCTCGCTGATCATAAGAGCAAGAAGGAAGGAAGGTTGGACTCTCTCAACAGCGTGGTAGTGGCGTCAGGGACCATGCGAGAGCGTAGTTGGTTGGCATAGCGTCTCTTTAAGAATCCTCCGACTTCCACGTTGCAGAGTGAGCGTCCAATCCTTGATTGCACACGTCCTGGAGTCCAGGTAGGCTTCGATGGGTTACGGTATTCACGAACGTAGACGGCATCGTAGACTTCGAATTTCCTTTTCTTTTCCATCGCCGGTTTCGATCCGGGGGAGCAGTTTGGTGTGGCGGTTCGAGCGTCAGTGACCAAACGTAAGAGCGGAGTATCAATCCTTCGTCCAAGGAACATCTCTGCGAGCGAAAGATTGTCAGGCGAAGACGGGCAGGGCGTACAGCGGTAATATAGCAGTAGCTTCGATAAAGCTTCCGAAAGGTTTCCTTCTCCTTTCAGCTTCAGGAGTCCCCTCTTGAAAATTCCGACGAAGCGTTCAGCGAGCCCATTCGACTGTGGGTGGAATGGTGGCGTCCGAACATGCTTGATCCTGTACTTCCTGCAGAAATCCTCGAAATACTGGGAAGAAAATTGCGTGCCGTCATCCGAGACAAGCGTCTCTGGGAATCCGAATTGGCTGAAGATTTTCTTGAGTTCCTGCGTGGTCGCTTGTGACGTAGTCGACTGCATCCCCACGATTTCAGGCCAACGGGAATACGCATCCACGACAACGAGGTACATATGTCCATAGAGTGGTCCTGCGAAATCAATATGCAGGCGTTCCATCGGGCGACTTGCGATCGGCCATGGAGTCAATTCAGCTTTTACTGGATTCTTAGCGGCAAGTTGGCAATTCTGACAGCGTTTTACAGTCTTCTTGACGTCTTCTTCTATACCAGGCCAGTAGACGTAACTGCGAGTGAGCAGTTTCATCCGGGTTTGTCCAGGGTGTCCGTCATGCAGCATGCGGAGAATCTTCTTTCTTAGCGAAGCGGGTATGACGATCCTATATCCAAAGAAGATGCATCCGTTGTAAGCAGAGAGTTCCTTCTGTTGGCTCCTGTAGTTGAACAACGGCGTTCCCGGAAGTGCATTTGGCCAACGTCCTGTTTGGAGACAACTGAGCAGCTCCATCAGTATTGCGCCCTTTTTCATAGCAGAACGTACGTCTTTCACTGTGACTGGCAGCCGGTTGAGTGCTTCCTCGTAAGTGGCGGTGACATCAGCTTCTACAGTAGCAATAATGACGTCTTCGCCCGGCGCACTCCGGCAGGAAAGCAGTCGGGAGAGAGCATCAGCCTCTCCAAACGATGCCGTAGAGCAGTACTTGATGTCGAAATCATAGGCAAGTAGCGTCATCGACCATCGTTGTAGACGATTGGCAGTGTGGGCCGGTACTCCTTTCTTGCTCCCGAATATGGTGAGTAGAGGGCGGTGGTCCGTGAGCAGTGTAAATCTTCGTCCATAAATGTATGGAACTTCTTAACGGCGAAATAGGGCCAATCCCTCCTTCTCAATCTGCGAGTAGTTCTTCTCTGTGGCCGTCAATGCGCGGCTCGCATGACAAACGACCTTCTCCGATCCGTCTGGGTAGCGGTGAGAAATCACGACTCCTATTCCATAGTTGCTTGCTTCAGCGGCAACAATGATCGGCTTCTTGGGGTCGTAGTGGCACAGCAGAAGATCCGAGGTCAGGACTTCGCGAAGGCGGTCGAAGGCTTCCTGGCACTCCTTACTCCAGACAAACGGTGTGTCTTTCTTCTTCAAGGCGTCCAACGGTCCGCGAAGTGAACGCATCCTTGGCACGAAAGACGAGTAAAATGAAACCATCTCAAGGTAAGATTCGAGCTGTTTTACATCTTGGGGCGGCGGCATATGAGCGATGGCGGCAATCCTCTCGGGATTAGGGCGTCTTCCTTCGGCGTCGACGATGAATCGGAGAAATACTATGCTAGGTTCAGCAAAGTGACACTTTTCACGGCGAACACGCATTCCATAGTCTCGAAGACGTTGGAACAGCTTGAAGACGTTCGCATCATGCTCCTCGCGATTACTTCCGGTGACCACAACGTCGTCCAGATAAGCGACGGCTCCACTGATGTCGGCAGTAACGTTGCTCATCAACGACTGGAAGATCCCAGGGGCACTTTTCACACCAAACGGTAGTCGATTATAGCGGAAAAGCCCACGGGATGTGTTGATGGTCAATAACTCTTTGCTCTCGCCGTCCATCTCTACTTATAAATAGGCATCACGCAGGTCGATGTTGGTGAAGACGGTTCCTCCATTAAGCTTGGTGAAAACGTCTTCAGCGGTTGGTAGTGGGTGTTGGTTCAGCTCCAGTGCATCGTTCAGCCCGGTGGAGAAGTCGGCACAAATGCGCACTGCTCCATTCTTTTTCTTGACGGGAACGATGGGAGCCGCCCACTGCGAGTAATCGACGGGTGATAGTACTCCTGTAGCGACGAGGCGATCCAACTCTGCGTTGACGTAAGGTTCTACGGCGAACGGTACCTTCCGCTTCGGCACGTAAACGGGTGTGGCATCCTTCTTCAGCACTAGGTGAGCCTTGAACTTGTTAACGTGTCCCAGCTCCTCCTTGAAGACTTCTGGGAACTCAGCCGTTAGGCGTTCATCCAGTGGCGAAGAGGCATCCACGGCACAGCAAACGGCAGAGAAAGCTGTTTGGAAGGGCGGCAGCTGTTGAAGCATGTCCATTCCCAGCAAACTCAGGTCCTTGGTAACATAGAATAATCCTTGGCCATCGAAACCATTGCATGTGAACGGCATCTCACGAACTCCAAATACTTCGATCAACGATCCATTTGCAGCTCTCAACTCCGCAGGCGGGGCCTCCAAGGTCGGCGATCCTAACTCCATCCATGTCTTGCGACTGATTGTCGATACGTCGGCACCGGTGTCAAGTTGCATCTTCACATCCACGTCCTTCATCTTGACATTTACGTATCGACGATGGGAGTTCAGCACGTTCAGCTTCACAACTTTCTTCATGGAACGGCGGACTGGTCGGTTCCTTGGGCAGTTGTTGCCCAGTGTCCTTTGTTTCCACAAGTGTACCATACATCGTCACGGCGGGAACGTCCAGACAGATCCTTGCTATCAGATGAGCGTCTGGTACGTTGCGGCGGTGGTCGAAGTTGCTTCTTCTTCCGGATAGGAGCAACGACTTCAGCTTGAGCGGGCGCCGCTGCAGATCCAATGAGGGCAGCATCCTTCTGCACGGACTGATACGCGTTGTAGTCTGCGATCAGGTCCTGCAGCTTGTAACTATCGGCCTCGGCGTCCAGCTTGCTCAGTAGTCGTGCACGAATTGGCGTATCGCACGGCGATTGCAATCCCATAACGAAAAGTAAGCATTTCAGCGGATCTCTTTTCATTCATCTGCTTTTGCATCGACTAGCATCTTATTAAGTCGAGCAGCGTACGATTCGACGTCTTCTGAAGAGTCTTTCACGATGTGGAGACAGTTCCATCGGCGTCGAAATAACGTCGTCCTTTCACCAAAAAGCGACGTCAGTACTTTCGTTAGCTCTTCGAATGAGAGCTCTAGTGGTGACTTCGGTGCCAGCTGTCCTCTTAACTTGGCGTGTGCGGCGTTATCCAGCTTTGCAGACAGGAGGGTGCAGCGGTCCTTCTCTGGCATCGTTACAGGAACAATTTCTTCGAACCTCGACAGCCAGCTCTCGAAGGTGCATCCGCTGTCCGGATCGTAGCTGAAGCACGGAAGCCGCGACGAAAGCGCTGAATAGTCCGCCAGTGTGGGAGCGACTGCAAAGTCCATACGTTTTAGAAGCTGCTCTATCCGCTCAGACTGCTCCTGGTTCGACTTCAGGAAAGCCGCAGATTGTTCTTGGCTCGCTTTCAGAAGTGCAGCAATTTGCTCTTGGTTCGCCATCATTTGCTCCTGGTTCGCCTTCAAGAGTGCAGCGTTTTGTTGCTTCAGGTGAGCGAACATCTGCTCCAATGAAGCGCTCGACTTGGTCGCCATCCTTCCCGAAGAAGTACTTGTTCAACTTGTTCCTGGTCCACTCCAAGCGTGTCGTCCGGTTGATCGCCACTTGTTGTAGCCTTCTACTTGTACTTGTACTTGTGGTGGGTCCGGGACACTTGTAGAATACTAGATTTATTAGTAGGCCGGATATGAATAAGAACAGAGGATAAGACGAGACGAACGAACGAATGACTTAGCTAGCAGGGAGCGCCTTATATAGCGCTCAGATCCCGCGCATAGGTCAACACAACACCAATAGATCAGATCACTAGACAACAACATACAAACCCCATAATCTTTCAAGTGGCATTTGAGGGAGAAAATTTTGGAAACTTAGCAGCATGCAATTTTTCGACGCTGTAGAAAAGCAAAAAATTTTTGTACACTTTTCGATATGGGAAAGCACTGAGGTAGATTGCACATGGGTAGATAAGCTAAGATAAGCCGCGCTTGGATAGATAGAGTGTGAAAAGCTCTATTTTGAGAAAGTATGCGATTACATGCTTGGGAGTAAATAACAATTATCTCCATCGAAACTGCTCGAGCTCATGTCTTTCAACCTGGAGTGATATGGTCTCCCAATCAAATCATTGAAATACGTACCTCGCATCTGCGAAAGGATCTATCCCTGAACACTCAAATCAACTTGCTTGGAAGTTCTTGACAAGGCATTTCAGTGCCAGTTGTACTTATAATACAAAATCAACTTTTCAAACTATCGTCTTTTCCTCAAAAATTAAATTTGATTTTAAATCGAAAGAATTATGAAAGGTATAAGGCATTCGAAAAGCGTGACGACAGCGCGATCGCGCGCAACAAGCACGCACATCCCGCACCTCATGTTCTTTGTTTTCACCTCTACTCAATTGGTTTTTTTGTTGCTTACATGTGATAGTATTCAGCACTGGAAGCGACCGAGCGGACAGTTGAGGTGATGCCTTTTTATGAAGTTTTATGAGCATTTTATCCTTCTGTGGGCGCAAAGACCTCAGTCAAATCTTTGTCACGAACATAGTTGCGATGAAGAAATTTCTCTGACCCCCTTCACTTTGGGGCCGCCATCCGGCTGACTCCTTTCAACTCTTGAGACAGGAACCATGGCATAGCGGCAGAATCAAACAGCTGTTACAACGGCATTTGTCTGGAAAAGAAACGCCGCCGCTGGGGTTTTGCAGACTTTGAGCATCTTTTCAGATAGCTTGGAACTAGCCTGTTCCAAATATCAACACTAGAATTCGATAAGGAAAGCATGAAGAAGGTTAAAAATACGGTTCTCGACGCGACATGGAGTTCATATCGTCGTATATTTCGGTCGATAATGTAAGAAAGTACCAATACAAAGGATTATGAAAAGTTTGAGCAGTCTCATAAGTAGACAATAAAGACGCTGATTCCAAATATTTGACCAAGACTGCAGTTGACGAACTTTGAGCCGAGTTACAGAAATGCGGCACTTCCAGCGACGTGCGTTTAGATAGCAGCTGGCATGAAGCCAAGAAACCTGAAAGCGACATCTTAAACTTTTCGAAAGCATTTTTAGATTGTTTAAGAGATACTGGTTTCAAATATTTAAGCTATAATTTCATGTGTTGAGGTAGAAGTAAGTTATGAATTTGCGGCGAACCAACGCGGCAATGCGTTTGTACTGCCGACGGTCCTAAAGAAGATCTTTGAACGAAATTTTCAAAGTTTTGAAAGCACTTTTATTGGGTTGTTTCAAAAGTTCTGCCGTTATCGATACCTTTTTTTGAACTGCCGATTTTGGAGAAAGAAACTATTTTTCATAAACAATGCTTATACATTTCAAAAGCTCTTTTCTTGTATTTTTTAGGCATATTTTCATTTTCATAGATCTTTGTTCGCTGTGTGGTTGCGAAACTTTGGAAAGACAGCAAAACAAATGTGAAAATTTTCGTCATAACTCGCTGTGAAATCTACAGCCAGAAGAAAAAAATTTCTTTTAAAGCACACATAATGTTTGCTGGAGACTTGTGCTACGAAATGCTCATCGAGGTATGATTTCAGAAAGATTTTGAACCTACAAATTTTAGCTCAAACATAACCATGTCTCTATAGTCCCTTCAAGTCGCATAAAAATCATAAACATGTTGCAATCGCGGAACTTTTATTCTATATAGCAAGATTAGAGCTAGAAAAACTGCTACTAGAAGAACGAAAAGATTTCCTGGTTTGTCAACGGCGAACGAAATAAAAAATGTCAAAGATTTGCATTTTTTGCTGCTTCAGAAAAAGCAAAATAAGTGGGTCTTTCGGATTTTTCAGCACAAAAATTTTATGAAAGATTTGAAGAAGTCCAAAGTTAGCGGTATTGCTCAGTCGACTATGGGCTACACAGTGAGCGGTGCTTGTGCAACTCACCTATATTTCAAATCAAATTATGCTTTTGCAAAGTGAAGGTTTCTACAAGGAGATGTTCCTCGATTTTCACCTGTAAAATCTTCTCCACTGTTACTGCAATAATCTTAAAGAGTGCGCAGACTACAAAGATTTGCAGATTGTAATACAGTTTATAGCGATTGCAAAGATTATTTCTGAGAAGAGTTACGGTGAATCAAAGTCAAAGTTCGAAAAAGGGTAGAATTTTTGAAACAACCCAACAGAATGTCCAGAAAGCGCTGGTTTCAAATATCTAAGCTAAAATTCAATTGGCTGAAGCTCAAACAGGCAAGCGCAATGCGGCATTTTCGGCGCAACAACGCGTTTATATCGTAGGATTTCAAGGAGGCAGTGATGGTTTGTAGAGAATACGGTTATGAAAAGGTAGGTGAAAGTTTTTGATGTATGAAAATCACCAAGAAATGTATTGCTAAGTTGTTTTAAAAGTTTTGTACAACAAGCAGATTTGCGTTCCAAAGTGTTATGAATTTTTTCGAAGTCAATATTTCCAAACAAGCAATTTTACCGTGTTTACACGTTGGCGACAGTGTCGCGCTATGGTGTGCGACATCCTAAGTATCAGTTCTAATGTGCACAATGGTTCCAATTTGTATTCACATAACCAATTCAGGCTCACAAGTATTATATTTGGCCCCGCCCCCTTTTTGCAAACTCCGCCCACTAGGTTGTCCTTTACAAAAAAATTTTCGTGCTCAATCGCATAGAAAAGCTCGTTGATCAAAAAATTTTCGTGCTCAATCGCATAGAAAAGCTCGTTGATCTCAATCTCAAGTTAACCTTGATTTTGACCCCGCCCCCATTGTGGCTCCACCCCTCAGTGCCAAGCCCCGCCCATTTTTCAAGTGCTGGGATTTGCAAGAATTCGTGAATTTTGTGCCAATTCCGACATGAAAAGTGGGCGGGGCTCGCCAAAAGTGGGCGGAGCTGTCCCGCCCGCTTGCATCTTTGTATCTCGCCATAGAAGCATGCATACATACATGCATCCAGCTATGAAAATGCCCGGAAACTGTTCATCCACAGGGATAGACGTCAAAAAAACAGCTCGTCGTCAACGTGTTAAGCAAATTTATAGCTACTGTAGATACAAAATGCCATATGACAAAGGTTTAAGAGAAGAGAAAATTTGAAGACTTTTGCAACCGACTATTTCGACATTTTAATGCTCCCGCATTAGAATAAGCAGACATATCTGGCTGCCATCATTAAGAAGTCTATATTCGAGGAATTCTTTCATGGCTGAAGGTAGTTCAAGTTGTCTTTGCTGCAAAAAAATCTTTCCAAGCAAAATAAAAAGCAATAATTTGAACCCTCACCCCGCGCGCGCGTTCTCACTGTTTGATTATATTTGTGTCACGAATGAAAAAGGAGATTGACCAATAGTTTCTGTTTGCTTTCGCCTTAACATACGCAGTATTGACGCAGTATTGAAAGACATCGCTTTTTCTATACTTAGGTTGCTGTCGCTTGTGGAACTAAATCTGTTTTCAATATTTATGTGAGCTAATTATATCCACGCAGCGAGAACAGACTTTGAGCGCTAGCGACAATTATTTTCAAAAAGATTATCTCCGAATGTGTATGTAGAAATGATACATATCACATTTCTGTGACTCAATGACTCACAAACGTAAAAGCCTGTTTGAATTTCTATATCTCTCCACTCAACCTTGAATTATTAGATTGGTGCAAAAGAAATGGCCGATTTTCCAAGCTTTTTTCAGGGCAACTTTTCCCCATCAATTCTTCCTCTTTACAATAGATGTAGTACACCATCGCAATGCTGTTTTCATGCTCTATCTAACGGTGCTTAAAACAGGCTCTCTTCATCATTTTTTGTAAAGTTACTGAGCTTCAAATAACCGCATCCAAATTCAGAATTTCATTGCATTCACTTTTCCGGCCAGAATTTAAGCGCGTATCAATAGGATTTCTTCGAAAATTTAGCTCTTGTATGTAATAGAAATTGTCTAAATTATATGTACTTAACTGCATTCTTTGAAGTTATCCAGAATGAGATATCGGCACCCAAACATGAGTAGCTGTTGCGGTCATTTTATGACCCATAATTTTCTTCTGAGGAAGTCAGTCGCCGAAGCTTTGCTCAATTCTGTAAGCGTTGGCTAGGACACTTATTAACAGTTTTTGCAAAAACATCCAGCTGTTCAGTACGTGGAAAATCAGAAAATTTTATATTCCGGACTTTGAGGCACAGTGAAAAAATGTTGAAACAACTGAGAAATTTTAAATTTCAATTTTTCTCTTTTTCGCAAACTTTTTTGTCCGAATTCTTCTTAATGCATTTTGTACTACTGGCTTGTGGCTACAAGATAGGCCACTTATCATTTATACTAAAAAAACTTTGAAGGAAGTTATGAATTGTCAAAAACAAGGTTCTAGCAGAAGAACCTTCTTTGTCTTTTAGTCCGTATTTCTCTTCCCTTTTATGGTTTGAGTATAAATTAGTATGCGCTGTATTGCGAAAGATTTGCTGCTTCTGAGGGTCTTTACCGCATTCAGAAATGTGGGTTCTTTAGAAAGTTATAGCACGTCAAATTGAGAATTCGCAAATCTGCTATTCCTTTTGCACCAACCTAATAAAAAACCTTCATCATTTGTCAATGACAATAAAACATGATAAATTCAAAAGTATACTTCAGAAACGGCGCAATGGAGGACGCCACATGGCTCCGATTCAATAGATCGCGACGATTTCTCCAAAAATCTCTAGACTGAAGTTTACTTCAGTCTAGAGATTTTTTCATAGATCCTAAGACCTCCTTGCCAGATCGAGGTGAAAATTCAACATGTTTGAGCTCATTTGGACATATTTTTCCAGAGTCATTTCCAATGAGGTAACGACAGCAATGGAGATGACTCAAAGCGGTTCAGCGGTTTTTTAGTAAAAGCAAAACAATCTAAGACGTTTCCCAAGACATTTTGCTCGCTTTCAGGAATGATCATAAACATCCTCCTCTCAGAATTTTTTGCGCTCTGCGAATATAGGTAGAAAAGAATTTAAATGCCGGCTCGAAGTACCTGGCTGCCGCTCGTTTCGCTTAGATGATGGAGAAGTAGTCACCTATGTTCTGGGCAGGTTCAATGTGTTCGCGTTCAAGAGGAGCTTTATTATGATGTTGTACTCATTTTTATTGATTGAAAATGTCACCACTGATTTGAGAAACAGGTAGGAAGTTGCATTGGTGGAGAAGTAACCATGCAATATATTGCAACTTCGCAACTATTGAAAAACCCTCAAAATGAAGTTAGAGCAGGACTAGGCACAGCTGGCACCGGGTCAAGCTGGATATCGTTTTTAGGGCGGAAAGCAAAGGGGGTATCGTTTTCCGAGGTCCGGGGCAGCGAAGAGCCGCAAGAATGCCGGCGGCATGCCACGCATGCTGTCCATCAAACAAACAAAGGCGTTTTCAGCCGAAACGCAATACCATGACACCAAATTTGGTGTGAGCATGCGCGTTGGGGGACCCGAACTATGGCCCAAAAATTTATGGAAACTTATGTAAATGAAAGCTGTGCTGAACTTTTTCCTGAATTAGCTGGCTCCGCGCCAGCTAATTCAGGAAAAAGTTCAGCACAGCTTTCATTTACATAAGTTTCCATAAATTTTTGGGCCATAGTTCGGATCCCCCAACGCGCATGCACACACCAAATTTGGTGTCATACTATTGCATTTTGGCTGGAAACAACGCCTTTGTTTGTTTGTTGGGCAGCACGCCGGTGGTATATGCCGGCCGCATTCCTGTGGCTCTTCTCCACCCCACCTCGGAAAACGATACCCCTTTTGCTTTCCGCCCTAAAAACGATATCCAGCGTAACCCGGTGCCGCTAGGCCGATCCCTGGACCCAAGGAAGAGGTAGGCTAAACAGATTTTCGTTAACACTTACTGAACTTGTAAATGACATGCCACTCGAACGTGGCAGGAGGTTGACCTTGATGTGAGGTTATGACCAAGTTTATTACAAGAGTAACAATATGCTTCTTGAAAAAATGAGTCCGTACAACCAAAAGCACCGACCTTGACGAAACTATGAATTGGCCTTTTAACACTATCTCGTGTAAATCGAAAAAAAAATCTGGAGTAACTGCTCTAAAACTAACGGAATGTGTATAAGTCATAGTTATCTGATGTTCTAAAAACAATGGGGGCGATCGCCAAAAATCTGGGATTATAAGCTCTGAAAACCACTTACTCAGCGGAGGTTTCAGCACGGACAATTGCTTCTCAATTTTGGGGATGTACAAAGAAGCTAGGAAAACCATGAAGACCAGAAAAAGCCGATGCTGCAAAGCATGTAGCACTAGTAGCAACTCTCACAGACGAAATAGCAATCTTGTTCACCGGATAGCGATTGTGGTTCTACGAAGACAACGATCATTAAAGAAAGGTGGTGGCAGAATGAGTAGCGCCAATGGTATATATTAGGTTGTCTCATAATTGGTACACTTTTAGAAAAATTCAACTTCAGAAACTCATTTCCAAAGCCATCTTTTTGAGCGCAATAGAAATTATTGCAAATAGGAAACATTTGGCTAAACAACGCAAGCTTCCGTTGGATCGTTGCCGCTTCGAGAATGATTTTCTAGCCCGAAAAATTCAGTAATGTTTTTAGAAACTTATACTGTGAGGGAGTTTAAATTGCTCTCGAATCTAGGATCGCGCAAGCTGCGCTCGTTATGTAGGGATGGTCGGTTGAATGGAATGAAGTTGGGATTTAACTACATTTTTTTGCAAGAAAATTACGCAAAAAATTCGAAGTACCTACTTTTTCCGGCATTTTGTAAAATTCAAAATTTGCCGTAGGAATTTTATATTTTTTCTCTTACAAAAGACGAACATCCTGCCGATTTCCTATCATTTGTTGTACTAGGTCCAATCTGGGTGTAAGAGCGTAAGTTGCGCAATCTCTTTTGGCTTTCTATTGTCATGCAGTATAGCTGTAGCTGCAGTATAGTGTGGGCCTCAACGATCAGCCAAGTGTGAGTCAAAATTTCTTGACCCAGGCTTTACCAAAAATCTCATAATGCGAAGCTTTTTGGAGCACAGAACTTCACAATCGTTATGGAGCGAGGAGAATGAAAGGAAAGAATTTTATGATTCAACATTTATCTTTGAAAGCATGAAACTTTTGTTTGAACAAAGATTTCAAAAGCGAAAGCACATTTTAGAAACTAGAAGAATTGGGCTTTCAAAGTCATAAAGAGTGTTGAAGAAGAACCTCCAAAACATTTTCTTTGAGAATCATTATTTATAACCTCCTTTCCAAAAGGAGGTTATAAAAAATGCACTAATTATGAGACAACCTAATATTGGGTCGTCCAATAATTTTCATTACGTTATATATTATGTGGAAAATTCCGAAAGCTTTCTAAAAACCACAAATTTGGTTCACATTTGAGACACACCAGCATGGTTGATGCCGCAAATACAGGAATGGCCAGAAAATTCACGACAGTTTTGATCAGACTCAAACTTGCAACTTATCTGTAATTTTTTTCTCTGCACGTGCTTCCATTTCTATAATCTTTTAGAATGTATTTCGACACCTTATTACATGAGGGCACTAGCATACCTCTAGCGCTTCAAAACCAGGGGGTGAAAAAATATCAAAAAATCTCAGAAACTTCTTGAATTCTTCTTTTTTTGTGCATCGACTAGAAATGAGTGCAGAAAGTTTGAAAATAAATTTTTAAATTTTTTTCGAAGATGTTTTCTTTGCTAATATAATGTTGATTGCAAGGTGGCACACACTGAAATTTGTAAATAGATAAACGCTTAGGTAAACTCGTGTCCGTGTCATCCCACCATATTTGGTAAACACTGCAGATTATGTCCTGCCTGGTTACCATGTGGTCTGTCGCTCATTTACCTGGCTGCTAACTCATATATGAAAATGAAAAAAACGGATTTATAGCGAAAATGGGTGTTTTGCGCACGAACCGTGGATGCAACGGTACCGAAGATCTTCTAGCCTTGCCTTGTGTACATGCGGTGTACACGAAATCGTTCGAAAGCCTCTGAAATTTTTTGAACCAAAAAGAAAAAGTATGACGGAACTTATCCGACAGCCCAATAATATACCGGGGAGATATCTCAGGCTTTGTCATATCGAAGTTTTAGCAACATCGTCAGATAAACAAAGTAGCTAAGCGTCGAGAATGTCTTGTAAAAAAGTAAACAGGTGTACACAATAAGAATCTAGAAAGAAAAATAGGAATTTCGTGAATGAGTATGACAGCTATAATGAATAGCAATAAGAGAGCAGAGTGTTAAAGGTTATGGGGTACTAATCATCAATAGTAGTTACACCACTGGAGGTACCTAGGCTTGGGGAGGTACAGCCTGGACTCCAGGTTCACGGTGAAGGCATACACGCTAAGATTGAAAAATTTCTCTTTTGTGAACACTTCAAAAGTAAAGTTGTTGATCTTGCCTTCAAACAAAATACCCCCATTTCTGGCTCCCCATATATGCATATTTCCATTTGCTTTTAAAATTCTTGCTGTCGAAACCGTCACAAAAAGCATCCATTATCATACAATTTGGCTTCATGTGGAAATGAAGACGAAAAGCTTTGATTTCACATGCATCAATTATCAAATTGATGCATGTGAAATCAATTAGCTGTTCGGTCCTAAATGTAGAGTGAATTTGCAATTAGCAGCTTGAGAGACCATCATTTTGGCAGTCTTGGTATAAAAGCTATGCATTACGATGCTCTCTCAAAATGCAGCTGTTTCACCTCTTGTCCGCGCTTTTAGGTCCGCTCATGCTTCTGCAAGCAACAATGGGACAACAACAACAATTTAATGCAACGGGACAAGAAGACGATGTGTAAGCTGGAGCGGAGTACATCGCAATGCTTGAGTTCCTTTTGCGTTAAAGATGTTTTACTTTCAGCGTTACTCAAGGCATTGGCAGTGTGTTAGGGAAAATTGGCAGATGGTTCCTTCCAAGTATTTTTGGAGGTGGAGTTCAAGGAATCATGGACTACTACGGAAATAAACATTGACAGTTCCCACATCATTCTGTTGACCTAGAACAGAAGAAATAAAATGTTTTGTAATTTCGAAAGTTACAAGACTGCAACGCACTAAATCCATTGGGTTTTGATGCTTGGTTTGGACAATAGAGTCAGCTGCGAAACCACGCCCATAGAATGGTATTCGGATGAGTTCAACTGGTCATCAACTTTTTGGTTTTTCTTCCCTTCCAGCAAACATCTGTACTCTTCTGACAACACATTTTTTCAATCAATTTTCAAGCTATAAATCAGCTTAGTCAAGCCGCTCATCTCTTGCATCCTTCGAAAATTCTAGCCGAACAATATCCCAGCCAGCCTTCCATTGAAAAATGTATCATACTGCCACTAGTTGATTTCCAAACGGTTTTGAAACAGATATTCTGAAGCAGAGACAGTAGAGCGCATATTCCCAAATTTTGTTCTGATTGTTGAATCATGTTGTGGCAAAGAGGGTTTTTGATAAGTTCAGCCGCAGCATACGATGGCCACAAAAGCAATTTGAAGTCGCTGAAGACAAGCGTCATTTTGTGTTAGGTAGAGGACATTAGATCGCCTATAGTCTCTACCCTCGCGTACCACCAGTATGGACTAGTAGTGTATAAAGGATTTTGCAGATGTTCGCGCAAGATCAGAACCTTTTGGTGTCCTAATGTCTTCTACCCTTTGTCTTCCCCTCTTCGTCCTTCTCATGGGACTCGCATCCAGTCGCTACTTTTTTCCTTCCCTCGGGAGAATTATAACAAGCGCGTTGCAATAGTTTTTAACTTTTTTGGGCAATGACCTGTTCGTCAAAAATATTTGCAGCAAAATTGTTGTATACAGTATTTGCAGCACATTGACAACGGAGAAAAGTGGCGCAAAAATCCCACGATCATAAGATGCGGTCTGCATGGAAACAAATTTATACCAGTAACTTCTTTATTTCTCGTGAGCATAGATGCGATAGGTGGAAAAAAATTTCTCTGACCCCCTTCACTTTGAGTGCCGGCATCTGGCTGACCCCTTTCACTTAAGGTTGGACTAGAATCAAGGCATAACGGCAGAATCAAACAGCTACAGCGGCACTTTTTGTTTGAAAAAGGAACGCCAGCTGCTCATCTCTTTAGACATCAAGACTGCAAGAGAGTGTCGAAGCAACAGCGTTTTGCTGAAAAAATGCATGCTTGAGACCTTCTGCGCACTCAAAGTGGCACTGATAACGAAACATAATCAAAAAGTAAAAGCATGTCTGATTCTTTGAATAATTAACATTGTATGAATGAATACACACTGTCGCAAGAAAGAGTTGAGCAAGAGTAGAAACTCTGGACTAGTTAGTGATGGATGCATGTTTACTGACAAGAATCGCACCATATCTCCTTTCACTAAAGAGAATAATAACAAATAAAAGAGCACTTAGATTACTCGTTTCTTAATCTTTCGAATCATATATGAAAAAACGAAAAAGAGCTTCTTGGTTTGAAAAGATAATTACTCAGAATTGGCTGATATTGTAGCCAGAGCCAGATGAAACTGTTCGTATCTTGCTTCACGATAAAGCAAGGAAAAGAGAGAGACGGTTTACGTAGATTTCTCGTGCTCTTAGTAATCGAATTGTATACAAAGTGTTGGGCACAAAGCTTTCCCAGTCCAAAAAAGTCTTGCTCCTGCGACCCATAAAAAGCAAGAGTGGGGTGGAGCACGTCAATACTGAATATTTCCAACTAATTTTTGAAAAGCCACAAGTTTTTTTCCCCAACAACCAATATACCTTTAGAAAGCTCACGAAACAGGAACTCGACGTAGACCGTCTCTTTTTCTCTAGCCCTCCTCAGAGATACATGGCATTTTAGCTAAAAACATGTGTGTTTTTGTGAGGAAATTTTTGTGCAAAGATTGATTGAAAATGCCCAGTTGTCTAACCCTATTACAGAGCAAGACTTTGCCAGTAAACGTAGATCTCTCTTTTTTTTCTAGTTTTACTCTTTCTTTCAGAAATGGAGCTCAAATTGATTGCATAAATCAGCTGATGCTGGAGCTTAATATAATTTCTTTATATCTGAATTCACAGGACAGCTGGAAAAAAGAGGCGGTCTACGTCGATTCTGTATGTTCCAAGCTTTGAATGATATGTCGATTGATGAAACATAAAGCTTTCTGAGTCAAAAAAGTCTCTGTTAGATGACCTTCCAAAGCCTAATATTGAGGAAATTTTTATGTTACACCTATATACCACTTATTTTCCTTTTTTTCACTCCCGCTCCCGCTAGACATGTAAGCTTGCGTCAGCATTCACCTCAAGCAACTCAACCCCTTCTTTTCTAGGTCAGAAATAGCCAAAACCCCCTTCACCTGGAGGGGATCCTGCTCCCACATCGCACCTATGTTCGTGAGGACATGTTTTGTGAAAGACAGTTGCACGAACTCTTTTTTGCAGAAAAAAAAAGAACATATGGGTTTCGGCGGGAAAAGAACGATTGCTATCATTGTGTGACACATCTTGGACCTCGGCCCTCATGTAGTCTGTCTCAAGTGTTCCTTAAATGTGGCCATGGCCATCCGATTTCCTGCAAATGCTACTTTGACAAAAAACACTAGTCCGTAAGTTGAAAACAATTTTGAAGAAAAGCACCCCAAAGAGTGGTGAAAAGATTTTTGAAGAAATTTATCAGTGACGGGCAGAGTACGGGTTTTGTCATCTAAAGGTGAGCGATTAAACACTCACCGTTACAACATGTAGCTGCAATTCCACACAACTATTCCCTAAATATGTAGCCTACTGGGACAAATTGTCTTCAATTTCTTCTTTTCTACTGTTTGAATAATGGCAAAAAGCCTTCAAAAGTCAAGGAATCACTTAGTGACAAATCTCAATAAAAGCTATCATTTTACTTTTATCAAAAAGTTTTTACACCACAACGATTCATTTAATGTCAAAATCTTAACAAAAGGATGCCATTGCCACATTGATATCCTACTTTATAGTCAACTTTCAAAAAGACTACGAGACCATTCTTTTCGGCGTCTTGGTATAGAGCCCTCCATACAATATACTATCCTGTAATGCAGCTACCTCACTTTTTGTTCGTGCTTTTTGCTTCGCTCACATCACAAGCACCAGTAGGACAAGAGCAAGGATTCTTACAAAGGAGGTCCGTTTAATTGAAGTGGCCTTTTCAAATGAATCTAAACCACTTTGAAAAGCATTGGACCTTGACTCCAAATCTGCTGTCAATATTTGCCAAGCTTCCTGGAGCCGGCTTACGCTTATTGTTTTGAAGTAAAAGATATACGCTAGAATCTAGGTGAATCGATCGTTACGAACTTTTCAGCATGCAAAAAGAGCAGTGTTGAGGATGAGTGTGTCAAACAGAAGTTAGGAAGTGCTCGGACAATCAACTCTTGATCATTTGAGCAATTCTCTACGAAATTTGTTTGGGTCGCGCAATCAGTTTTCTAACCCAGGGACTCTCATAACTCGGCATCCAGAGGCAAATAACGATGACATATTGAAACCATCTTCCCTGCTATTCAGGTATACTAATCTAGGAGTCACACAAAAAGGCTTTGTCGACCATACGGACCTCCTTTGTAAGTAACGACAACTAAAGAAGTGTAAGTCGGATTGGAACAAAATGCAGCTTCACCCCTAATCGAAGTAGCTTTCAACATGAACAATTTCCGATTGTCACCTTCATGTAAGCGTTCTTAGATTCCAGTCGGATCCTCCACGATCCATCTAACCTCGCATGACTGTTTTTTCTTTTCTTATCAGTGAGAGACTTAGCGACCTCCTCTTTCAGAAAGGAACAGATTTCTATATCGACAATCTGTGTCTCACCTCGATGGTATCAGTATATCCAAGAAAAGGAAAGATTCATCACATTTACACGTGGATGCGGTATGCAGATGTAGTCAGTGTACGTTGCAAAATCGTGCAACTAATGAAGTTTTGCCTAGAGTATTTTCAATCATGGATCATTGGAACATTGCCGGGACGAATGCCGCCATCCATCTTGCAAAATTGTGACAATGCACCACCGACTTCTGTGTGAATCGCTGGCGAAAAAGGATTGTACGGAGTATCCCACGAAAATGTCAAAAGTGCTACTGCCCGGATCGTCGCAACCGTCTTAGTCGAGCCTTGCGCCGCTTTCGCAGACGTATCGTCCAGGCATTTTGCCAGATTCCGATAGACGCGTCGCTTAGCTGTCGTCGTCTCCTCACTTGTTTTCCATTTTCGAATACTTGTCGTAATTCCTGGTTAATCTGGTCGAAACTCCATGCTTAAGGTTCCACGTTAACTTAGAGATAACTCTGAGTTCCGTATTTGAAACTCAGAGTTATACTTGTTGAAACTCTGAGTTTCGTTTCCAAAGTTCCAAGTTTCAACTCTCCTCAAGCTAGGAGTTTTGCTGTTTGCAAAATCGATGTTAAAGTTGGGACTCGAACCTGTATGGTCTAGTCCAGTGATCCTATCACTAAACCGCTAGGCCTTGGCACACACTTAGAGATTGAAGTTGCTTCGCCATAATCATGTCAAATGAGTTAAATCACATATCAAATAAGTTAAATCGAAACCTCATTCAATTGTATTTCTGTCGTGAAATGGAAGTTTATCGCACAGACTGGTCTTCTGCGCAACCGAAAACCTTCAAACAATAGAGAGAGAGGATGGCAAACGGTATAATAAGAATGGACTCTTCGAGTTTGCGCACAGAATAAACCTTCCACGCGAAGTTTACCTTAATCTGTTTTGGACCACTTACAGTATGCCTACCGTATCCCGCTAGATGGCATCACCGCGCGAAGGGTTCTGTAACTTGTGGTTGGCGCGCCGAAACCTCACTGACTCGAACTTCAGCCATGTTTGTGACTTGATTCCACTTACCGTATACCTACCGTGATCCTTTAAATGACATTAGTACGTAGAGACTGTGCGTAATCTGCGTCTTAAACAACCCCAATGCACCAAGTTCTGGCTAAACCCGCCTCTTTAACTACCTATCGTAAACCTACCGTAACCTTGTCATATGTCACCGCGGTATAAATGAATACCATTCGTGACTAGCGCGCCAAATAACCCCACCGGTCCAAGTCTCGGCCAGTTTTTCCTATCTACCATAAACCTACCGTAGGCCGCTATGTGACTCCATGGTGAAAAATGAGTACCATGTTCATGATCAGCGCACCAAATAATTCCCTGGGACAAGATTTTACAAAATTCCAAAATTTTGTAAACTTTTTGACTGCACAGGACTTTTTGACTGCTTCTCTTTTTGCACTATTTCTCTCTCTGACCAAACTCAGAGTTATCTCTGAGTTCCACCATAGACTACGTGCATCAAACTCAGAGTTATCGCAGAACTCAGTTACGCGTTCGGTAGCGCCGTTTCATGTGCAGAGCGATTTGGACAATGTTGCTCTATCAGGAATAAACTATCAGTCACGGAGTATCCTGCAGTATCATTGCTTTCCAGATTTGTTCTGTTCAAGCACCTGTTAAGGGGGCCAAAAAGATACGCGTTAGCTCAGAGACAAGGCAGAGTCTCTGAGTTATGATTCTGAGTTTCGACATGATTATTCACGAAACTGATGATTCTATTCTTATCTTAAAGTTTAGCTCATCTAGAATCGGACTTAGTCCCGACTTTGCCTAAATCATCAGTTTTTCCGCTTGATGAACGCAGTGGAATGGCATCCTTAAAGGCAGCGTTCACGCAAATCTGGACAGAAGGAGATTGCAAGTGGAAACTGATTCTAGGAGCTCAACTAAGACATTGCCTAGATAGCAGCGCAGATGGTGCACCGGAGCCCAGTTAATCGCCCCTAAATCAGGCCCCGCAACTACATCTAGAAGACAATTTGCATTGGGTTGCATGATATCGCGTGGTGACCCAAGGCTTTCAAAACTGGTCCCGCGCAAAACCTTGCAAGCCGATGTAAACGGTCCGTTGGATACAGTTGTGGGATGGTGTTCACGGACGAATACTCAGCTGCAGGTTCATTTTCTGCGCTGCCGCTTAGCACTGTCTTAGCTAGGACCCCAAAATTAGCTTCCACTTTCGATCCTCATGTAGCCAAACTCGCCTGGATGCTTCCTTAGAGCTGCAGAACTTGCAGCCATTGTAGAAAATGAATTGATTTCGACACTGGCTGCATCGAGTCTTGCTTTTGCCTACGGAAACCGTGTAATTGAGAAAGCGTAATATGACTTGAGCGGTTGGCTGTAAGTTCTGCAGAATTTGGCTGCCTAGAATAGAGCAGATCCCAAATGACTTCTATAGGGGAGACGAAAGACAGGAAAAGACGAGACGAAACAGTTTAAGAAACCACGGGCACATAGCGAAGATGCAGAAATAAACTGGCAAAACAAGCAACAGCGTAAAATATGACAAATATCAATATAGCTAAAGGAGGCCGAAACCATCACTTTGGGAGAATACGCGACCAGGTGGTACGAGAAAACGAGTAAGGAGGTGGTGGTACCAAGGGGGCATCTATGAAGGCCTGCAAAATGCCTAGAATGTATTTTTGCAAACGCGGCGCAAGACCGGAGAGAGGCGGCCGCGACAAAGGAGCAGTAGCTAGTCTGAGAGTCGCGTTAGGATATGTAACTGCAAAGACATTTAGAGCAGACCACCTGCGCCTTCTCACCAGTGCGGTGGAACATTCACGTCAACCGCGCGTCGGTTGTGCTGCTGTAATAAATAAAGGCCCCGGATGCTACCTTTCCGCGGTCTCTAGTTGATCATACTAACCGAGCAGCGACCGACTCAGGGTCCTCAAAGGCACCGTCCACCCAAAATGAGTGTAATGAGGTGTCATGTAGTAAAGGCCCCTTCCATTATATGACTTCAAAATCTCATTACCCTCAATTTATGTAGACAGTGCTATCAACACACAGCGCGGTCGATCTGGGCGGCTCGCAAAAATTGCGAATTCTTAGAGCACCTTTGAAGGGAAATCACGGCTCGTACGTTTCCAATGCTTGAGTGAGGATGTTATCGGTTGTCTGAAAAGCACTCTTTGCACTCTTATAGGATTTGTGGCTGATGTAGCTTCCTTGTTTAAGGGTATCTTCATGATTCGAGTATCAACTTAATCAAAAAAAATCCCAACGATGAACAAAGTAGTGTGAGTGATAACGAAAAGCATGTACCATTGCCACCGGTTTCTCTTACTTGATCAAAAATGAGCCACTTTTCAAATTTTCTTTTTCTCCTCAGATATTGCAAAGATTACATATCGTTAATTTTGAATACGCGGCTATACCTCAAGGAGAACGCTGGAGTTTAAATTATCTAAAGAGAATATGTTGCTTATATAATTTTTTCATCCATTTCACAATTTCTTTCCTCTAATCTTTAGGCGACAATAGGTGAAATTAAGTGATTTGGAAACTCTTTGACTAGTAAAATGCAACTCTCCTTCTACCATAAGCTTGTTAACAAGGCTTCCAGAAAGACGAGATGGACTGGACTGGAATGGACTTGTATAATGTATTCAAAAAAACTTCAAACCTTTTGTCTTGTTCAGATTTCACAAATTGCAAAGCATCAAAGCCTGGACTTCCTCGGTCTATATTGGTTACCATGTATAACTTACCTCCGTCCCACTTTCATACACATTATTTTCGTGCTTGTTCTACTTCTATATGCCAGCTCCTACCCTCTCGTATCTGCCTTTGTTGTAGATCCCAGCGTTTCAGCTCAATGTTTGCTAAGGATAAGTAAAAATGGTGATGGTAACAACCTGAAGATGAATAATGTATATTAGCATGCTCACTTACTTCTGCCCTGTGCCAACTCTTAAACTTGTAAAAAGCATAAAGCTTTCTTAATAGTGTCAATAGATCATATCGATCAATAGCAGAAAGCAGCCTACGACAATCTTCCCGCTTTTTGAGGAAAGCTTCCCGGCTTTTGCTCTGGTACTGTGTAAAGTTACCCGCCTCAGTATGTGAAGGCAAGCCCCCGAGCTTCTCAGATTGTCGAATCACTCCTGCATAAAACATAAACCGTTATTCACTCCTAATCATCATGAAAAGCGTGGTTTTTAAAATTGGTCTAGCTTTTCTCAGATCTCTGAAATAGAAGAAAAGCTCTAACCTTCGTTTGAAAATTCGTATTCAGGTGCTCAAAAATGGGGGTTATTGTGAGGCGTAGACGACTAGACATATAGCCTAGGTGTTACCTCCATTAATTGCCAAGTAGTCATTACTGCTGGTCGACCATCACTCCCACTATTTACAATTATCCATTATAAATCATCGGCTCCCAGATTTGCATAGAGGCAGAGTCGTGGCAACTCAAAACGGTTTTTGATAGCGACAGAGCACGACTAGCAGTGCTGTAACATGGAGCTTCGACAAGTTCATCGACGTTATCAGAAGAAGTCCGTTCTCCGCACATGTGCGAATCTGGGGCCCAATCGTACGCCGATCTTCACTAGCTCTGCTTACCATTTTTGATAACATGTAAAAAATAGACTTTTAAAAGAAAATATGCAGAAGTATGACTACCAACAATTCATCCGTTGTTTTGGATTATATTGCCACGATTACATTAAAGTAAAAAAAAACGCATGACTCAACGATGCGAGAATAGTTTACTGCTCAGGTGTTCACTAGTGGTGCTGAGGTCTCTGTTCACTCGTGCCTCTCTCCCCTCCCCCCTCCCCCTCCCCGAGATTGAATGCAACCTTTTCTGGAAGTTACTTACCTCAATGCTTTTTTCAAAATTCAGTTATGAGTCCGTAAGCTTTCTTAGCTCGGAAGTGGAGTGCGTTGCTAACGCACACATTTAATCAAGATGTTTTGTCGGCCTCCGTGTTTACTAGCAATCTTCACCAATTAGACCTCTCCTTAGTAGTATAACCAGCTGATAAGCCCTTTCGCCCGCTCACGTTTTCAGCTGGTTTAACAAAGTGCAAAATCGGGCTTAACTCTATAAGCTCAACTTAACTGGGTTTCAGCTTCCTTCTATCTTTCGTAGTAGAGCAAATACCTTCTGGACCACATCGCTTTGAATTACCGCCGTCTCCATCGTGGAATGAAATTTAGTTTTACCGCTATTGTCTACACGAAAGTTGGAAGCGGTTTTATATCGATTGTTAAGAGTTCATTTTTCTCCAAAATCGATGAATCAGTAGAAGGAATGGGAATTTTGATACGAAAAGAGTTTCGTCCTGATCGGTCCACACAAAAAATCTCCATAAAGAACACACTAACCAACTTACCAACACTCAGCTTTATTTATGTATAGATATTGCATCTAGTGATGTATTGAGTAAATAAACAAATAGATAGTATTGTGATATATCGAGTGACTAAACAAATAAGCAAATAAACAGAGATACTTTTTGACGTCTTCAAAAGCTTTCTTATGCATTTGATGCTCAACTCAAACAACAATACAAAGTCCTTCCGTGTTATTGCAACTGTGCGGACATCCGGTGCAGGGTTTTCCAACGGTGTAGATCTGTCCGTTGATATGGTTGCCTCTTAAATCGCATAAATAGCGTTGGAGTAGATGTTGATGTTGTAAAAACTTGCTTTGGTCCATACTGACAAACACCGAAAGTGAAGTTAGGACAGGCCACGACAGCACACCCAAGCTTATAGCTAGTATCCCAGGCCATCTTAGTTTGTAGGATTAACTACAAAAGTCTACAATAGAAGCCACTCACTTGAGTGTAGTGCCCAATTTTCTTGCCGCGTCTTTTCCATAATGCCATTGTAAGCCTATTTTCAGGACCAATACCAAACTCTTTCAATTCGTTCCACCACTTTTGAGAGGCCTAACCTAGTAATACGGTTACTTTCCTGCATCGTCTCACCATCTCATCAACCTGTTCAGCAGTCTTGATTTTGTCAAAATTAAGAAAGGTTGTCATAAAGAGATTTTCTCCAAGTCCTGGTCTTTCTGAATCTTTGGAATGAGCGAAAATACACTTTCGAGCACTCCTCATTGCCGAAGCTTCTATAGAACAATCGTACACCTGAAAACAAATATAGCACGCGATCATCCTCAACTAATACTATTTCACAAGCATTCGGTTACCATCCTGAGCATTTTAGAAGCTTTTGGGGCCTTTCCGCCTAGCCCATCGGGTTCCAAGCCACGCGCTAGACTCGACCTTAGAAAGATTTAGCATAGATATGGAAAAAATAGCAACTCAAGAATAAACCTGAAAGTATTTTGTAGGTTTACAAAAGCCATCCTCACGGAATCTGTCATTCCAGCGTTTGAGGGGCACATTTTGTTGGTTTCTGTGAAAACAAAGCTGTATGTAACGTTTCGCTTCTTGTAGCAAATACTTCCTCTGACAATAAGTTCCAGACCTTGCTATATTGTAAACAAGCAATATGGTGCACGCCTGTTGCAGAGTCAGTTGAAACTTTTTAGTCAATGACGTTGCTAGGCTACATGGTACGCAACAAAATCCACTTCCCTTTGACTGTCATCAATATTTTAAATATTCCACATGTACGATCAAGCTGTGAAACGTTATGGTGCCAAAAATTCGCAACCTACTTCGCTTCGCACATTGAGTACTCCCACAAGTCCTTCAGCTCTTCGTCTGCTTAGCAAGCTCCGGCAATGAATGGCTTGATTTTTTTAAAACAGTCTTCATTCAAGTTAAAATGCGAGCACGTTTAAAATTTCTCGAAACTGTGGGAGGTCGCAATATACCATTGATAGGCACCACTCAGTGAGGACGGTTGACGCAAATCTGTAATATCTGTGATGCAGTGGCGTACTCAGGATTTTGGCTCGGGGGGGGGGGGGGGCGACAACAATTTTTTTCGATGGCTAACGTCACGCACCCAGAAAAAAATTTTGGTAAGCTTCTCAAAATTTTGGCGGGCCCACAACCCCAAAATTTTAGAAAAAGGGGGCGTGCAAGATTGAATTTTTAAAAAATTTTAAAAGTTATTTTAATCACTTACAAGTATAAATAAGTCTCTTGCACAATTTTATAATCCATGTAAGTAACATTCAAAAACGCGACCCGTTCTCGGGGGGGGGAGGGGGGGGGGGTCGGTACGCCACCGCTGTGATGGGATGGTTGCCTGTCTGACGCAGATGCCACGGGGGCCACTCGTTCGGCGACATATAGTCCTATACCCAAAACTATCATCCAAAGTTCTTCATAAAAAACGCAGCGCGAAATTGAAAGTACCCGATTTTGGATGTACTAAGCTGTGCATAAGTTTTTTTGGCTTTGTGTTTGAAGCAGCTGCTTTAGAAGGTTTTCATACTTGTTTCGAAAATGTCTGTACCATTAGAAAAAACTTTTCTTGCTTTTCCCAATACTTAGTGGAATCAATGAAATTCAGTCTAGCAAGATGGACCGATTTCAGTTAGCTGAAATGTGTTCTGCACTGAAAAGCATACTCTTGCAAGAAAATCTCCATAACGCCCCCGCCAACTTAGCTTGTTTTGATGGTCATCGAATAAGAATGAAATGGGCTAACATGTGCACTAATTCATAGAGTTTGTCGTCAAAAATTTAATGCTTCACACAAATGTTCTACAGTTAGTAATATTCTAGTATAAAGGCAATTGGCGAGTAGAAAGTTGTAGATGAAAGATAAGGCGAGAGCTGCCGGAGCCAGTACACCAGTAACTTATCAAACGCTCCGGCGTTTGTAAAAATCCCAAAATTTGAAAAAGGCCATCAATGAGTGCACAAATGCGAGGCAAAAAACCGGCCTTTTTTCATTTGCGAAAAAATAAGAGTGAACATAAAGATAAAAGGATCAAGTTAGGAATTGTGCAGGCTCTTTTTGGTCATGAGATGATCTTCAAAATTGTCCCTATACATCGATAACTACTATTAAGTTGGTCCGAAAGGTCTGTCCCACCATTTTCAAAAAATCATAATTTCTTCCTGTCACAATAATTTTGCGTCAGTAAATGCATGAATTGCTCTTTGAAAGGAGCAATTTATGCATTTTCTAAATCTACCTTGGCTTTTATCTACTAAGCTCGGAATGCAGAGGTAAAATTGGAAAATGGAAATCATTTCAAATTCGGAAATTTTAAGCAAGCCCGTTAAAAAATCCAAAACGGTGCCATAAAATCCAAAACAACCAGTATCTTAGGTTTTCTGATCCTCTCTTTCTATATGAGCGAAGTTCGCGCTAATCGGGCTCTTCATAGAAATATTATAATTTTCGAGAAGAAGTGCCAAAAAATCAGTTCCTTAAAAAAACGATTTCTTGGCATTTTTCCCAAAAAAATCGTAACTTCCAAAAGAACAGCTCGATCAACTCGAATTTTGCTCATATAGAAAAAGAGGATCAGAAAAGCTAGGATACTGGTTGTTTTGGATTTTATGGCACGGTTTTAGATTTTTTAACGGGCTTGCTTAAGAATTCCGCACCTGAAGTGATTTGCTTTCCCCAATTTTATCTCTGCCCGCGAGCTTAATAGATAGCAGCCAAGGTAGATTTAGAAAGTACATAAATTGCTCTTCCAACAGATTTTCATGCAAATTTTTTGTGCTAGGAAGAAGTTATGATTTTTTGAAAATTGTGGGATAGAACTTTCGGAGCAGCCTAATACAGGGTGATGTATGCACTGGATGGTTAATATCTCTCTTCCCAAGAAGTCTTTCGCCTTGCTTTAGGTACCATTTTGTAGAGCTGGTTTCAGCTTAGAGTTACAGTATGGAGAGAATCACCGATCGCTCTTCATTACTGTAGGATTACGGTAGGAACTTGAAACATATGGTGTCAATGTGGAAAAAGCTGCCATTTCAAAATTTTGCAAAAAAATGTGAAAACTTGTGTAATAGGGTTATGGACGCTGAGTTCAATACTCAAATGTTCATAAGTTTGCGAAGCTTTCTAAACGGCGTAACCGCACATTTTAAAAACATTGAAAAAATGGCCGCTAATTCTTACGTGGCATAACTCTTCAATGAAACATCATGATAAGTTGGGAACTTTACAGTTAAAACTAGCAACTTTAATTAGCCCAGCGTAAAAGTTTTCAGGCTGTTTTGTTTCTTTTCTGAGGCAAAATATGGCCTTTCATGGCTAAAAACCCTTTTTGAAGTTTCTACCGTAACCCTGCAGTAACTAAGAGAAATGGGTGACGTTCTATACTGAAAACCTAAGTTGAAGCCAGTTTTACGAAATGGTACCTAAAGCAAAGCGAAAGAATTTTTGAGAAAAGAAATATTAACGATTAAACAGTGCATACATACTTTTGGGGCACCCTGTATTAGGTTGGTGCAAAAGTTCGTTCGCACCATTTTCAAAAACTCATAACTCTTTAAATTCCCAAAGAATCTGTAAAATCAAAGTTTTGCGTAAAAGAGGAACTTATGCTCTTTGCAACTGTATCTGAGCTGTTCGCTAATGTGTACAAATGAAGGAGATAGAAGCTCAAAACCAAAATCACTCAAAAATTGAATTTTTCGTGTAGGGTTATAAAAAATTGGAAACTTGCGATAAAAATCGGAGCAGTCAGTATTGTAGGCTCTTTCACAAGCTCTTGCCAACAGTGCAAAATTTGTGCCGATTGAGCATCTCTATAAAAAGTTATGATTTTCGAACAAGCATTACAAAAGGGCAAATTAAATTTTAAATTAAATTTTAAATTGAAAATCAAATTTTTAAGGAACTGATTTTTTGGCACTTCTTCTCGAAAATTATAGGGATTTATTTTAGCATTTTTCAGGGAATTTCGCTCAATCGGCACAAATTTTGCACTGTTGGAAAGAGCTTGTGAAAGAGCCTACAATACTGACTGCTCCGATTTTTATCGCAAGTTTCCGATTTTTTATACCCCTACACGAAAAATTCAAATTATGAGTGATTTTGGTTTTGAGCTTCTATCTCCTTCATTTGTACACATTAGCGAACAGCTCAGGTACAGATGCAAAGAGCATGATTTCCTCTCTTAAGCAAAATTTTGAACGTACAAATTAGTTGAGAATTTAAGGAGTTATGAATTTTTGAAAATGGTGCGAACGAACTTTTGCACTAACCTACTATATGTGCCTACCAGCTTTTGTAGTGGAGAGCGCCTCGTTAGAGAAAAACACCTTTGAGGAAACACCGCGGAAATGTTGCGGATTTTTTCGTTTTTTTTCTGTCGCGTTTCTCGTCAGGCATGTTATATTTGATAGCCAGAGGCTCGCTGAATTCGGAACAATCAAAGTCATTTAAAAAAAGGTGATTTTGAAAGAACTTATGATATTTTGAACTTGAAAATTGCAAACGGACAGAACTTATGCAGAGAAGGCAAGTATTATGCGAGAAAGCGTGCACGCAAGCAGCGTTCAGAGGTGCGAGGAGCCGGGCCCCTAAAAGTAAAGAAGGTTACAGCTACCACTGGCCGGCCAAAAGTGAAGGTGGTAGTGCCGGACACTCACCTCTCAAAAACGTTGACCGGAGTGGAGGTAGAGAGGGGGGGGGGGGGAAGAGCACAGGACGGACTTTGGATTTGGGTTTTTTTTGAGTTGGTTTGGGTTTTTTGGTCTTTTTTTGGTTTGGGCTTTTTTCGAACTTTTGAGTTTTAATTTTTTTCTTGCTGAAACTGAAAAAAAGGAAATTGAACAAAACGAATGCAAAAGAAAGTGTTGAGAGCATATTCTATGTAGTTTACTATTAGGAAGTCGCCGTCGCCCACTGCGAGCACCTGGAGGCCATCACCGACATGGGCGCATATACGCCTCAGCACTTTCTACGATAGAGCAAAGCTTCATGACGACTTCGGATAACTGAAGAGCTCTAACCCAACGGTCCTCTTTAGGGCCTATAACTGTGAACCAACGGCCCTCTTTAAGACCACAAATACGATGAGTACAATTGCATAAATATTTTAAATAAACGTGTTAATGAAATAGTGTATTTGTGAGTGATACTCAACTAGACTTTATGTGTTTTATCAAGTACATTTTGTTATGACGTAGGGCGAAAAAAGTAAGTCGATCCAGGCAGTAACCGCCGAGAACCGAATTTCGAATGATAAAATAATGAAAAATCGTGCGATGATTCCACTGTTATAAATCTGCTGGTTGAAGACGCCACCAATTGAGACTTCATAGGTTAGATTTTCCCCTTTGAGAGCTTTCAAACGATATATAATATGAGGGGGATTCACGCCTCCCACGGCACGTGACCGGATGGAGTAATTTTTTTCAGTAATTCTCACTGGCGGCCTCCAGCCAATACATTGAAATGGGGGGGGGGGGGGAGAATTAGTGAAGAGAAGTACTCCACCCCGGGTTAGAGCCGCAAGAAACATTGCAGCTCCCACATATTATATATCATCTGAAAGCTCTTGAAGAGGAGAATCTAACCTATGAAGTCGCAACATGCAGTTCTGAAGAAGTTATGAGCTGAAAAACGGTTTTTTATTTGCTTTTTAGCCTGGATCTCGGCGATGTTTCAATGGATCGGTACAGTTAAGAAATAATCTAATAGGGCAAACCTTACTCTACAGAACTTATGAAGTCGCAACATCATACACATTCAAAGTCCGAATTTATAAGAGTTTAAATGTCAGCTGTCATTAAGCAACCTAAAATCGAGTGATTTTTCAAAATTCTCGTTCTCGGCGGCCACTCCTCAAATCAAACTAATTTTTCCACTGTCTGGTAGAACATCACTTACCTTTCAAAATCTATGAAGTCTCATTTGCTGGCGTCTTCAACCAGCAGATTTATAACAGTGGAATCATCGCACGATTTTTCATTATTTTATCATTCGAAATTCGGTCGGCGGTTACCGCCTGCCTGGATCGACCTACTTTCTTCGCCGTACGTCATAACAAAATGTAGTTGATGAAACACTCAAAGTCTAGCTGAGTATCACTCACAGATACACCATTTCATTAACACGTTTATTTAAAACCAGTGGTCACCTCTGCTTCGCAGAGGCTCGCACTGGCTCTACTTTCTAGGCCCTACTCACTCTCGCATGATGATGGCTTTGGTACTCACCGAGCGATGCCGACCATCACGAACAAAATATAAACAACTACTCATTTTGAAAGCTTTTTATGTGAAATGGTGATTTCGCGTGGATGAGACTTTTTGCAGGAAAACAAACGCGAATTTTTATAGGTTTTTGATTTTCCCATGGTCTCTACACTTGCAATAAGAACAGCAGTCATTGTGAGCTATATCTTTGTGCAAAAATCTCGTCAAATGCTCCGGTAAAACCTTGGCAAGTTAATCATTGACGCAACCAATACTTTTTGGCGCCATTTTTATAAAGTAATGGACTTTTGATCACTTTTTGGGCCTAAGTTCATGGCTTGCACATTTACTTGGCATAAACATTCACGACTCTACAAAAAGTGGAATTACGGACCCAATTTTGCGACCCAAATGCAAAGTGGATCCGTTTGGCGCGCAGTTTTAAAGGGATCCACTCAACGAATCTGCTCGTGCTTTTGCGTGTTGGACTTTCATGCGGGTAGCATGCGCTATGCAAAATTTGAGCCCAGGACGTTGGCTGGAACTCGCGCTATGATTTTCGTGGCAGTGTGGCCCTAAAGAGGGCCGTTGGGTCACAGTTATTTTCCCTAAAGAGGACCGTTGGGTTAGAGCTTTTCAGTTATCCGAAGTCGTCATGAAGATTTGCTCTATCGTAGAAAGTGCTGAGGCGTATATGCGTCCATGTCGGTGATGGCCTCCAGGTGCTCGCAGTGTGCGACGGCGACTTCCTAAAAGTAAATTATATAGAATATGCTCTCAATACTTTCTTTTGCGTTTATGCTTAATTTCCTTTTCAGTTTCAGCAAAAAAAATCAAGACCCAAAAGTGAAGGTGGTCACCCTGTACCAGCTCAACAATGAAGGTGGGCGGAGAATCCCCTCCGACTATCGCACCTCTGGCAGCGTTAAGCCTCAACGTAAAGCTCGAGAGATCCTTCTTTAATCCAACAAGCGTTTTTAGTTGGGCTACTTTTAGTAACCTGTACCAGTTCTTTCAGGCAATTCCAAAGTCAACTCTCACAGAATTTTTGAGGAAATGATCTTTCCAAACACAATTTTTACCCTTTTGGACAGCACTAAACGCTGATTTCAATCTGTCGTCGCCATCTGCTGTACGTTTCCAAGCGGGAGTTTGTAAGCGTTGTTGAGTGGCAAACAGTGTTTTTGAGTCGCAATCAAAGCGCGATTGTCACAAACTATACAGAAGTGTCATATGTCCTTCTATTAGGTTGTCCGGAAATTAATGCCCGTTTTGAATTTCAACCGCAATAAGTCGTACACTTCTCATTTCTAAATAGGTTGCAAGGTACCATTCGATAGAGGAAAGCAAGCTCTACAAGATGGCTGTCTTGCTTTTGCAACAGCTCTCACACACCTCGAGTTTCGAGCCAAAAACTAAAAAGACTCAGCAGCCCGAAAAATCGAAAAAACTCGTAACTCAGTTCATAAAAATCCTACAAAAATTCCTACTTGCTCACGTAAACACTATCCATATAACACATCTATATTCGCTTTTGCCGTATTTTTTTCTCTGTTAGAAACCAAGAAAACGGAAATTTTCCTGCATTTGCCGAAGTGATGCTGAGCCATCCCCACATAGGTAGTTGTACACCACAAGCCTGTAGAAGTACATACTTAAATTTTCAGCTCTCTACAAGCTTTAGTTCTCGAGAAATGCCGAATATAGCTTTCCCTAGTTAGGTGGTCCAAGCTGAGATTCAAATTTCTCGAGAACTAAAGCTTGTAGAGAGCTGAAAATTTAAGTATGTACTTCTACAGGCTTGTGGTGTACAACTACCTATGTGGGGATGGCTCAGCATCACTTCGGCAAATGCAGGAAAATTTCCGTTTTCTTGGTTTCTAACAGAGAAAAAAATACGGCAAAAGCGAATATAGATGTGTTATATGGATAGTGTTTACGTGAGCAACTAGGAATTTTTGTAGGATTTTTATGAACTGAGTTACGAGTTTTTTCGATTTTTCGGGCTGCTGAGTCTTTTTAGTTTTTGGCTCGAAACTCGAGGTGTGTAAGAGCTGTTGCAAAAGCAAGACGGCCTTTTTGTAGAGCTTGCTTTGTTCTATCGAATGGTACCTTGCAACCTAACTAAAAATCAGAAATGTATGACTTATTGCGGTTGAAATTTAAAACGGGCATTAATTTCCGGACAACCTAATACTTGGAACCTGGACATTCTGTGGTACTGATTTTTTGCGGGTAGAGGTGGACTCACCAGAATTTGCCACTACTAGCAGTGACTGTTCGTGTCGCGAGAGTATTGCGTCACGTCGACAGCCAGCTAGTCTACTCTCTCCTCAATCTCCTCGTTCTCTGCGACGGCCCGCGTATGCAGCGCTAAACCTTGCGCTGCGCGCGAGCAAATTCAGCCGACGGTTCGGCCTGATCCCGATCGGGGCAGACTTTCTGCCTCGATCGCGATTGGGCTGAATTTGTATGCAATCAGTCAGCTACGCATTAGCTCCAGTTAAATATCATTGTCAGGCTTGTTATTAATAGGCTGCGGAGAAGAATGTAGGATGCCTCGAGAGCTTTTCTTGAAGATATATGATGTTCGCAGGTTGAAATTTGCACTCAACCTTTTCGAACCTAGTGGTGGCAAATGCCACCATCATTTCAGAAAGCTTACTACCATGGATCGTTTCATATAGCCTTTGTCTCTCAAATATAGTTTTGAAACCGCGTGTTCATTTTCTTGCTGTCAGCAACACAAAAATTTCTGTATACAGGTGAGTTGCAATCAATTGATAACTTACCCCGGTTTCAGACCGTGTCAATAACCTCTCGTTCATTTCTCAGGAAATAGTCACGATGTTATCAAAAACTTTGTACATTGTGGTGCAAGTGCAACTGCTAACTGTTCGCAGTCCCACATGTCTTTTAGAAGATTTGAAAATCAAAAGTAAAGGCAAGACCAAAAAATCGAAAATTCAAAAGAAGTAGTCTGCATGGTTGAAAAGACTCCAAACTCCGCTGTAATAATGTTATTTATATGGTAGGAGTGAGAAACAAGAAGAGAGAGGCTTCTGTGCCCATTCGGAAAAAACTCGGGTCCGAAATGGTCATTGTTGAATTCCTTACCGCTATGATCTACCTTTCTGTGCTTTCTTAACGTAGTTCTTGTGACGCAACATCTTTGTTTGTAGCTACGCTCGTGTCAAATATTGTCTTATTGCAGTACTGTTTTCTGAATTAAAAGATAGGCATAGAGCTGTTCTAATCGCGTTCTATTCACTCGCCTTTGCCGATGCTTACTTTGTTCGTATCGCATGTAATAATTCATTGCTTCGTATCGCACATAATAACCCATTTGCAATCCTTACCCGGTTGCCACTTCTGTGACTCCTTTTTTTTCTTCTTCCCAATGCTGATGCCTATTGCCGTTTTGATCATTTGAATGATAGCGCATTTAAGGGTGCACGGATTGTGCTCGCAGAAAAGTTGTTGCTCTCTTTTTGGTACCATTTGACCTGCATCTTCTCGTTCACCATCTCAGCTGCGTGTTCAAGAATGGTAGTCAAACGTTGCACAGTTCTTCTTGCGTGAAGTTCAAATCACAAGATTTGATACTTTGAGGCATTCGTCCATTTGAACGGCGTAAGAACGAATAACAATCGTCGATATAACGACAGTACATAAGCGGGTTCTCGATAGCACAGGCTGTTCCTGCTTTAAAGGATTTGCCAAGACGGGTGCTAATCGTTGGCCATTGTCAAACCTCTAAGTTAATGGTAGCGTCCCGACCACTTCAAAATATTGCATCACAAGCATTACTTGATGAGCGTTATGAGCGTGCTTTGTTGAGAGTGTATGTTGTCATAGTTTTACCACGTAATTTTAGCAACTCAAAAAGCGCCTGCAATGCGCTTCATTGGATACATTGGTTTACAATGAAGTAACGTCAAACGGCTTCTATGCGCAACTTTGACCAAAAGTTGTCTGCCGCAGCTCAAGGAAATGATTAGTGTTAGTCAATTGAGCGACTATTTCGCTAAAGTTGGCTCATGATTTTATTGGTGACCCAACTATGCGTGAAATGATCTACAAAAGCTGGAGGCTGTTCGAAGTCTGTTGCTGTGTATCAACTGGAATACTCAGCATGCTCTGCCACTGGTGAGACAAGTGGACCGCTGTGCGTGCGCGTAGACGAATTTGGTACCAAAATACGACAAAGCGTGATAATCTCTCTAAGCAGCATAGAAAGGTAACATAGCGGTAATGAATCCCACATTGAGTGCCATCTTGGCCTACGAAAGTCATATATCCGCGGGGAAGGCCCTCAAGGAATCATACATTCTTGTCCGTAATCCCAATAACAAGAACAAGAATGAATTATCATCTATAACCAAAGATCTGGCGCGGTATCTGACATTTTACAGACTAAAGCAGCCCATTGATCTCACAACTGCTTATCTCAAGCACATCACGACTGCATATTTTCAACACCGCAGTAAGTTGCAGCACATCTGGACCAATTGACATAGCTAGTAACGGTGGCATACTCTGAACGAATCCATCTCTACTCGCAAACTCCATGCCAATCAGGAGCAGTCGACCGCTTTAGTAGGGGGAGATTGGCGATAAGCTCCTGTATCAAAGTGACTGAGTCCTTAACCCACCGAAGACGGCATTGCGCCCATACGTTAGGTAAATAATTGTCATCGATAATACTGTAAAGCAAACGAAAAGAACGAAGTCATTAGAAGTGCTCAAATTGGCCAATGTTAAAATATCAGAGCAGTGCATTGAGACTTTTTGCCGAACATACAACAGCACAGCACTATTTAAGTGAAGGACAGTGACGATTGATTTTATCAAAATCTAAAGTTGTTTGCTCGAAAAATGTTCATAACTTAGGTACCGAGGTGAACACCAGATATAGTAGCTAGATTTGAAATAAGCGTTCAGTACTTTACAAAATAATGCAATTAACAGTAGATTATTGCTTATAAATCTTAAAATTCATTTTGGAAAGATTCCTTTTCACAAACTTCTAACAGAATAAGCTCTTTTTACCTGAGACGGCTGCTCCCTTGACGCATAGTCCACCGGAACAGAAAGAATTAGGGTGAGTTGTGCACTGTGAGTGATTTGTGCAGGCAGATCCCGTTTCCCACAATCGCTGATTATCTACGTACGCGCTAAGTAACAAAGAATTTTTGAAAAGAGATTTTTTTCAAATATACACTGACATCGCATTATAGAGGCAAGTAACACTTATGTAGGTAGCGTAGTCAGTACGACAAGTTTGATGAGCGCATCCAATTTTTGTCGTTTCGGAAAAAACCATCTAAAATAATTAGTCTGAAATCAGAGTAAGAAGAGAAGTCTGTCAGCTCCTTACATTTGCAAAGTTGTAAAGTAAGTCAGTGTATCTATTCTCTGGGTCGGTGACGCCAAACATCACTGCTGCGTCCCACCATCGGCTCAAGGTACTTTTGATGTTAGCGCCCACGTCAATCGCTACATTACCTTGATACCTGCGAATTCTTATGAGTAAGAGAATACACATTATACGCGGCTTGTGGAACGTAAGTTAGTACACTGAAACTATGCGTCAAGCCTGAGATTGCAGACGTTTCGCAAACAAACAGGCTTCTCTATGCGCTAATGCACTTGTATTCTTATGCGGAACTTTCGCGGTAGACTGCTCGGCGTAGGCTAGAGGAGCGGATACGTCAATTAGGCCCCGCTCCGCGGACTGGTGGCCCTTTTGCTTCGCTCTCCTACACCGTGTAAGAACCAGTAATCAATGGAGAGTTGTTGATTGAGGTAATTCCTCTCAAACCCTCGACGTGCAAGTGCCAGTACTTGATACATCAATTTCTCTTAGGGACTATGGGTACCAACCATATCATTGTACCTATGTTTGTCGGCAACTTACTGATCGTATGCATCTTGCGATGTAGGCTAACGCACCTGACATAAAGCCTTTCATCCCTTTTTTGATTTGCCAGTTGTGGTCCGAAGAGAATAAGGAGACACAGACTCGAGTGTCTATACCATATGATATGGTGTTAAGACGATACAGTACATGGACACTTGCAAAGCGGACTTCTACCATTTTAATTTTTGCCTACTCTGGATTGAAACGAACACTACGCTGTTTTCTCGGCGTACGCACGAAATCCAACCGAACTCTAGGGCCGTAGTAAAGCTCGGTTAGGAGAGATAATCTCCCCTTACGTCTTCATGTGAGGTCCCGTCAGTAAAATGACGACCGCCGCCCACTCCCCCATACTATAGAGCCGAAACGTCACCTAAGGGGTGAGCTTCAAGTGAAGATCGAGGGGGGGGGGGAGGTGCAGGAGGAAAACCAAAGGGCTGCCCCCTGTATCCGCAAGAGATGATCAAGAGCACAAGCGCCGTGGAGAATATTTTGGCAATGATTCAAGAAAACTTGGCAAAGACATCCTTTATGAGCAAATCTCCATAACTTTGCCTGGAAATGAATTTGAAAAAGTTAAGAAGCAGATTTGCAATGCAAATTGAAAGCATTCACGGGCCTAAAATAAGTGAAAACTGGAATCGCAATGGTAAGAAAAGTGAACTCAACAAAAACTTTTTCTTTCATGATTTTTGAGATTTCAAATTGTTGGAGACCGGGATTTTCATTGAAAATTCATTTTTCTTCAAGATAAAGAGATAGCTTTTTTAGAAATAGTCTAGTCTTTTTAAGTCAATGAACCAAAGCAATCAAAATGTCTTAAAAACACATCTGGAGTCTTGTCTCAGATGCAATATGCAGTTTGCCTCATAACTTCAAACCTATTCTAATTTAAATTTTGACACTAGAGATTTCATACGCCATTAAAAAAATTAAAGGTAATCCTTACGAGGCTGTGCATAATACAAAAGTTCACGGCATGCAACTTATTGTTAGTAACATTTTTTTCTGATTAACACTCTCTACTTGCAACTTCGAGTCCAGAATTTTCACCAAAAAATTCACTTAAAATTTTTCACACAACATTAAACCTGAAATTACCTCAGCTTTGAATGGTGAAATGGCATACTACAAAAAATGTGCATTTCAATACTGATTCCAAATCTGTTTTTCGTATCCATGGAAGTTAATTTCAAGAAAAATTATAAGTGTTTGTTTCTAATGGCCCTTATATCCAAATTATCTCTTATAGCTACATGCGGCAAGCCTTTGGTCCCTTCTGCACCGCATCCAAAGTTCGGCAGAGAGATGATCTCCTTGCCGGGTCATGGAGGATGATATAAGCGATGATTTCAGAAATACTGTGTTGAAGAAGAAACCCAGAGAAAATTTTTGTAAGTTGCTCCTGAGTAACTTAAAATACACCTTAAGACACCTAATAATGCAGAAGAGAGTGCGCGAAATTGGACAAATTCGGGGGATCCGCGGAGGAAAAGAATCAATGAATGTACGCAGGCAGTAAACGGGAAAATAAGTTTTTTTATCTTTTTTTGCGGACTTGCCTATTTTTTGAATACTGCGAAGAATAAATATTTATTTGCTTTCTCGTTGTCTTTCTGTTCAAAAGTTTTTTTTTGAATGTAAGTTTGCGCTAACGTACCATAAAATTGCTTTCTCTATCCATTTGCTAAGCGAATCTCTTGATCGCGGTTATCATCGATTTTTTTGTTAGTGACCCCTATCAATGATTGCGCGCTGATGCAGCGAAAAAGACTCCGCTAACCGATCTAAAACCTTGACCGTCTACTTGCATCACAACCTCTATCCGTTCGACCATACCCACACAAACATCGTTGCTGTTTCTTTCTTGAGAACGCGCGCTTTTGTCATGTCTGCAAAACTATCAGCACTCAGATCGATTGATTGCCGTATGCTGGACTGAGGCGCCGTAAGATCGACTCCGGTCCGCCTCAGGGGACATGCCCTGAAGAGAGTTTACTACGGGGATAATTGATTTCAGCGCATCAACGCTGTCACACATTCGTGCTTTTCTTTTTATATCCACCATCTTGAGTCAAGTCAGCATCCCAGGGTTGCTGCACAAGTCTCTGTTGTGAATTCTTATCTAGCGCTATAACCTGACTTTTTTGCCAGATACACTAAAGCGGTGCACGTTCCTCCTCTCACATATCCGATTCCACCGTTGAGAGAAATTTGACTTCAGTTTATACAGTTTGTCTCTACATCAACGCTACTAATGTGGAAAATTCTGTTGTAGTCGTTTTTAACTAACCAAAAGTTATGCATAGAATCCGTTGTAGAGCTTGCCTTCCGAAAGGCCGGCACATCTCACGTTTGACGCAGCATACAGGGTGCAAAAACTTGTTACTGTTTGATAGTTGCCTGTCATAAAGTCTCTAGAGAGGCTTTAAATACCATTTTGTAAATTCGGCTCCAACCTAGGCGGTATCGAGCATAGGTGCGACAGGGGGAGCAGGGTGCCCTCCAGGTGAAGGGGTTTCGGCTATCTCCAACTTACCATTTGATTCAACTGGTGGCATCGGCAAGGGCGGGGCTTCGTGACCTAATTAAGGCTAGGTAATAATCAGAGAGCACTCGCGCGAGAGAGACGCAGGTGCGTCGCGGGCGCGAGCGGCCTCAATTAGATCACAAAACCCCGCCCTAATGGTGCCAAGCCAGTTGAATCAAATGTTAGCAGGGAACGATACTTGGTGACCTCGGCCATTCATAATGGTTTGTATATCAATAAATGCGCCTTTTAATTCTGGTTCGAATACTGTTTTCCATATCTGCGAAACGAGAACCTGGATAGAGTTGTATTTTTTTTCAAAATGAATTGCGCTACTGCGGAGGGTGAAAATCATTGATAAAAATTTTGCTCTCCTCTTCAAATGCTATAAATGATTTCGATAGGTATAAATACAACGTTACATTTTTCAAGATTCTCCTCAATAGCTTTAAACGGTAAAATAGATCAAATTGGGTGATTTTGACTACCTAAAAGTGCGCAAATTTTCTACGAAAAAAAAATTCATAACTGCCTTCATATAATCGTTTCGCAGATTTCGAGCACAGATTTAAGATCAGCGTTTTGAGGTGTACCTTATGGTATACATCGCATTTCAAATGGCCGGGGTCACCAAGTATTCTTTCCTGTTTAGAGAGTGATGGGGTAACCGAGCCTTGGACTGAACGCAGACGTAAGCTTACATGCGAGACTGGGGATGAAAAGAAGGAGAAAAGTGGTGCGGAGGTTACGAAAAATTTCTCAATGTTTCGCTTAAAAGATGTTTAAAAGGGTGATAGGTCATTTGATGACACATAATCAATCGACCTATCACCCGAAAGCCTGGAACATATAGAGTTAATGTAGATCATCTCTTTCCTTCCAGCACTCCTGTAAATTCACATATAAGAAATTTTATCTAAGTGCAACACCAGCGAATTCTATGCGATAATTTGCTTTCCATTCTTGAAAAAAAAGAAAAGCTAGAAGAAAAAGGAGACGGCCTATGTTTACTGGCAAAATCTCGTTCTGCACCGCAGGTAGACAATCAGGCATCTTCATTCGTTTCTTGCGTGGTAAGTGCATTGCAAAAACATGCATGTTCCAGCTTAAATGTGGGTAGAGGGGGTTGGGAAAAAGAGACGGCCCAAGTGAGTTCCCGCTTTGTAAGCTTTCCAAGGGTGTATATATTGTTAGATAAAAACATTTAAAAAAATTTGTAATCTTTCAAAAATGGAGTGGAGATATTTACTATTAGCTTGCTTTACCCTGCCCCCTCAATGGCTCGGCCTTCATTCGCGGAGCAAAACTTTGGAGCGGGAATTTTATGTACCCACAGTTTATTAACCACTAGCTGACTTACCCGGCTCCGCCCGGCCCTGTCAAAACACTTTGATAAAATTCCATTCCTTCCCGTGTACAGCTTTTCCCTGTGCCCACTTCTTCATGCAATTCCCTATTCCCTTTGTGTTAGTAATCAGCATGCACACCTACCCAATCTCCCCCCCCCCCTGTGCCAACTCCCAGCCCCGTAGCTCAAACTTTGCGAAATCGATAAAAGACGAAAGTAATAGATATTTTCAAAACTAATATTGTATTCGTAATCAGCATGTTGATTACCCCCCTGTGCCAACCGCCCCGTAGCTCAAACTTTGCAAAAAAATCGATAAAATCGATAAATAATCAAAGCGATAAAATAATCAAATCGATATCGATCGATGACAAAGTGGCCTATGATACCCGCCCGCCACGCAAGTGTGTGTCTGCAAAGTTTTGTCAGGATCGGTTCAAAAATGGAATTTTCTATTCGGAACATACGTACAGACAGACATACAGACAAACAGACAAACATACAAACAGACATTCAACTATATATGTAAGGTTGATAGCTAAGAGCTCGAGGAATAAACGCAGACTGTCTCTTTTTTCTAGCTATTCTGCGAAGCGGGATGTGAGGAATTTTATTTAGCTACAATAACAGCTAAATTCATGAGTAAATGTATGCTTCATTTTCGAAATGGAAAAGGTGTTTTCAAAGCCAAGCCACTATACTTGGGTAATTCGAAAATTTTTCACCGAATGAATGAATATCGAATAAATTCGAAAAGGAAAAATCTCGAATAAACAAAATCGAATACATTCGAAAATAAAAAATCTCGAATAAACGAATATCGAATAAATTCGAGGTTCAAAAAGTCTCGAATGAATGAATTTCGAATAAATTCGGAAAATCAAAAATATCGAATGAATGAATCATACTCTTTAATAAAGCGCAGGCACCCCCATCTGACGTCAATGTCGGTCTGTTCGTGCCACTTTTGCTTTGTTTACCCTATGCTCTATGATGCTCTATGTACCCCCCCCCTCACCTGCACTTTAACACTGCCCTTTTTTTACAAGTGATCTTTGCCATTAGACTGTCTGTCTTCGGTTTTGTTTATCAAGGTTCCTCATCAGCCAAGAGCAGCCAAAAGCCACCACAAACACTGTAAACGGTGAGATCGATTAGTCTCATCTCTGCTTCTACAATACTCGCTTTATTCCAGCTATCAAAGTTGGATTCAATATTCAATTGCAACGACAGGTAAGGCATATTTCTTTTGTTGATAAACCCATCTCTCACAAACACATAAGCTATCTTCTATCGCCCTGTGATTTCTTCCTTTCGTACTTCATCGTTCCTGTGATTATTTGTGACTTTCACATTGCTTTCAGAGCAATAAAATTCAAGCCAGAGCGCACCATACATATGAAATCTCATTTCTATAAGAAATCTTTCATTTGTGTAAATATTGCATCAAATTCGACGTTAATAAAGCGCAGGCACCCCCATCTGACGTCAATGTCGGTCTATTCGTGCCACTTTTGCTTTGTTTACCCTATGCTCTATGATGCTCCATGTCCCCCCCCCCCCCACCTCCTGCACTTTAACACTGCCCTTTTTTGTACAAGTGATCTTTGTTAGACTGTCTGTCTTCGGTTTTGTTTATCAAGGTTCCTCATCAGCCAAGAGCAGCCAAAAGCCACCACAATACTGTAAGCGGTGAGATCGATTAGTCTCATCTCTGCTTCTACAAACTCGCTTTATTCCAGCTATCAAGGTTGGATTCAATATCCAAGTGCAACGACAGGTAAGGCATATTTCTTTTGTTGATAAACCCATCTCTCACAAGCACATAAGTTATCTTCTATCGCCCTGTAATATCTTCCTTTCGAACTTCATCGTTCCTGTGATTATTTATGACTTTCACATTGCTCTCAGAGCAATAAAATTCAAGCCAGAGCGCACCAAACATATGAAATCTCATTTTTATAAAAAATCTTTCATTTGTGTAAATATTGCATCAGATTCGAGGCTTCGACAATTGCTTCAAAGTTCCTTGCATTGGGAAAAACCAAATGAAATTTTTCTCGAAAACTGAAAATAAAAGTACTACATAAACCATATATTAATGCTGTCTCTTTTGAGAAGCTCACGCCTCAAACAGAAAAGATTTGAGAGGGCGACAGTTGATGCGAATTTTCATGACAAGAGACGATAAAATTCTTTTTCAGATTAGCATTTTTTTGCGAGAATCGAAATTTGAAAAATATTTTGAGTTTTTTTTTTTCGTAGGCGACTCCATTTCTGATGTAACCGCACAGAATTCTCTTTTTCCACCAAAAGGACTTTTTTGATTAGATCATTCCACATTTTCAAAACGATCATCTTTTATCCGGTCATATTCGATCTAAAGATTATGGTATGTACATTCTGCGCCAACAGGGTTCAAGAATTCAGTCGCGTTAGCTTAACGCTATCAAATCGATCGAAAAATGGGTTATTAGTTTTCTGGATAAAACGATTCGCAGAATTACTAACCGCTGTCTCACACTATCTGCGATTGTGTCATCTGAATCTGGACGTTCTTATGTTCTTGAGCACATGAAATTTACAGTTGTTGCACAGTTCCATGAATCAGAAAGGAATAAGTAAGCTTTTTTCTACTTCTAATGCGGTTGTAGTGGAAAACTTTCTTTTAGTTTACTCACAAATTATTTCAAACGTAAAACTTATCGTTTTTTGAATAGAACATTTCACAGTTGTGCTCAAATATCATTTTCTCTATTATATCCGTGAATACCCAAAGATTATGGTGCGAATGTTAGATGAAAGAGTTTGTCTAAAGGATCGCTTTAGTGCTCAAACTATTACGATCGTTTATGTGAAAGAAGTTGACGGTGATTCTGAATCTCTGAAAAAAAAACTTCCAAGATGACAATTATTGTATTGATGCTCTCAGTTTTGGGCACTCATCTGCAATCTGGATGTACGCTGCTTTTAAGCAAAATTTCATAAAATTCACAGTTGCTGAGCGTTTTTTTGGAGATCAGAGCTTACGGTTATGGTTGTTGACATTTCCACTTCCAATGTGTTCTCGAAACCACCTGTCATGATTGCTAGATATCGAAACTGAACCTATTTCCATAGCTGGCCTAGACTATAGACTAGATCTTAACGCTAGACAGTGATCGAAATTAGCAGTTTTATACAACTTCATTACATGCGGTATAGGAGGCACACATGCGTGTGTTTCCTCAAACATTGTTTTCTGAAAAAGAATTTGTATCTCCCCAACACTATTTTTACTGATGTAATAACAAGTTCGCAGAAGGCACCTGAGTTGCATTCAAGCTCCAAATATCCAATTTGTTTCAATACCACTGATGTGTTTGTTCAGAAAATTGCATCAAATTAAATCCTGAAGATTCTATTTTGTCTTTTTCTTAAATTTGGAGCTCTGTTTTTGATATTTTCCCTACCGTATATGTTCACAAAATGCATAATTCTTAAGGAAAACTATTAGGCTAAACTATTAGGCTTCTTTTATCAGATAATTAGTACTTTTTTGGTTGGAAGAAAAAAACACCGTATGGTTGTTTGATTCCACAGTGTTTTTTGTTTCCTAATGTGAAGAAGTTGCGCTAAATCCGTATTTGTGAACGTAGTCTGTCCATTGATTTTTTGAGTGTGATCTCATCCAAATTCTTAGAAATCTTTTTTTTTGAAAGTTTTTCACAAATTTTTGGCTTCTTGAGCATGGACTCGATCCATGATTTTTTTGTAAGCGCATTTTTTTTGAAACCACCAGTTCAAAAAGATCTGTTAACCTATACTAAAAAAAAGTTGCTGCCTTCCCAAGTTCTTCATCAAGTGCTTAGAAGTTTTTCATCATACGAAAGCTGCGCCAAAACCATCATTAAGAAAGGTCATCAAATTTCAAGGCAAAGATTTTCCATCTTGAACAAACCGCGCCAAATTTCCGCTGTTTTTAATTTCTGAGCACGATTCCTTAAGAGTTTCAGCAAGAAAGTTGCAGTTTTCCAGACTTCGTTTTTGAAATGCCAAGCAAGTGTAACAAATCTGTTCTGTCTTGAAAAATTCATCATCATACTCTATACTAAACGAGCATGCTTCTATCCGATCGAAATCAAGCACTGTTCAAACTTCAATTAGCTAAGACTGTAATTTAAGAAACAATACCTCCAAAAGAATAACAGCGTCTTCATTAGATTTGGATGCAAAGAGTTCTCCTAGCTAGGAAAGCGTACATACTGACAAAAGAACTCTACCGCTAATTTTCTCCAAATCCGAAAAGTTCAAGAGTTTTCAAAAGCACATCACCGCGATCGTGACCAAAGTTCCTCGAAACAGCCTATATTAATTGAATCTGCCGCTAACGTCTCAGCTATGTATGAAGAGACAAGATGGACTGTTGGCTTCACTAACCACCAACTAGAGCTATACTAGAAGAAGTGTAAAATTGCAAAATTTAGCGTGGTTCAAGGTAACTCATAGTCTCAAAACCGTATGTGCAAAAGAAATCGCTTCGGCTGCCAATTAAAAAACGCCTTTTGTTAGCAGGTATCTTCATGGAATTTACATCTGGAGTCTGCTAAGATAAGCCGAAAATTAGTGATTTTGGAGCGCTTTGGAAGAAACTGCAGGAGTGTTGGTCAGTTTGTAGAAACAAAGGAGAATTTTGACAGTCAAATGTTTTGGAGCTGAAGTGCTTGCACGTTTCTAAGACTTTCGTGGAGAGAAAGAGGGAGTGTTTGGATTTCTGAAATTCTCTGGAAGTTCGGAAGGTGGCTAGATATATCCAAGAATGTTGAGTTGAATTTTCTTTGACTCAATTTTGCGAAGAAATAAAAATAGCACATTCAGAGAAAGTGGAAGTTCCGCAGTAGAGGGAGACTCAATGTGAGGAGCAGGGGCCAGATGGGAACAGTCGGAATTGTACATGGCTGGGAGTTTCCTGCCGAATGTGAGAAGGACACTCCGGCATGAAGTTTTACGGCATCCGAGGGTCCTCGCAAGATGTGGGAGGGAAATTTTGGGAAGTACAGTATGTGTCAATCGTTATCAGGCGTAACGTTGGCCGAAACCGCGCACCAGCAAGAGTTCACGTTGCATTTGCGCGTTTACAGTAGTCCCGAGAGATTGAAAATGAGGCAACAACAGGGTCCAACGCGATCACCTCTAGCAAATCGCCTACTGATTCAAAACTATGACGTTGCAAAGCGCGTCATATCAGTTCTGGCCAGATTGGGATAAGGACAGACTGTGAAACGTAAGTAGCATTTTGATCACATGAGTTAGGTTCGAAAAGTGTGGATGCAAGAAAAGATGAGCAGTTGTAATTCATATCGAAACTCAAGGGATTGGAGGATAGGGGGGGGGGAGGGGAAGGAGGAGGAGAATTTGGCTCAAAAAAAACCCCAGGAAAGAACAACAATACTCAAATTTCAGAACGCAAGTTGGGTAAATTCTGGACATACGAGCGGACAACGGTGCGGATAGATGAGGCTGTGAGAATGTAGTAGAAATTTGCTGCATTTTGTTGAGGAAATTTTTAGAAACCTCCATGCAAACAAGGATTCGTGACAAATTGACTTTGATAACCTCTGGGTCGTTACGTGGCCAAAAATTTCACTCTTTACCTCGCTAAAACTTCAAAGATCTTAACTTTTAGTCACCTCCCCACTTCACGCACACAGCCAGTCCAAAGCGCCGCGAAGCGGCGCTTTGGACTGGTCTTATATATAAAGCTGAATGTCTGTTTGTCTGTCTGTATGTCTGTCTGTCTGTCTGTATGTGTGTACGTATGTTCCGAATAGAAAATTCCATTTCTGAACCGATCCGGACCAAACTTGGCACACATACACTTCGGGCTCCGGCGGGGTGTCATAGGCTACTTTTCGTCATCAATCGATATCGATTTTATCGATTTTTATCGATTTTTTGATGAGTTCACCTACGGGGCTGGAAGTTTGCACAGGGGGGTAATCGAGCATGGGGATTCCGAATACAATATTCGTTTTCAGGATTATCGATTGCTTTTATCGATTTTATCGACTTTTTGCAAAGTTTGAGCTACAGGGCTGGGAGTTTGCACAGGGGGGTAATCGAGCATGGGGATTCCGAATACAATATTCGTTTTCAGGATTATCGATTGCTTTTATTGATTTTATCGATTTTTTGCAAAATTTGAGCTACGGGGCTGGGAGTTTGCACAGGGGGTAATCGAGCATGCTGATTACGAATACAATATTAGTTCTTGAAATCGTCCATTAATTTTATCGATTTTATCGATTTTTTGCAAAGTTTGAGCTACAGGGCTGGGAGTTGGCACAGGAGGGGTAAGTGGGCATGCTGATTCCGAAAACAACACAGGGAACGGGAAAAGAACTGTAGAATTGGGCACAGGGAAAGGTTGTACAGGGATAGGGATGGGACCTTTATTACAGTATTTTCACAGGGCGGACGGAGCCGGGTAAGCAAGCTAATATCGAATATATTCGAACATTGGAAGTCGAATTTCGAATAAATATTCGAATGATTTATCGAATAACTAGAGCAACCATATCTCAAACTTGCTGACATATCTGGCTGAAGCCGATCCATTCATAATCAGCACCCTCTATCCCCTATACCAACTCCTAGCTCAAAATTTTCCGAAAATCGCTGAAATCGATAAAATAGATTCTGGTTTTGGTCAGCATCCACATTTACCCCCCCCCCCCCTCCCCTGTACCAACCCCCAGCCCCGCAGCTCAAACTTCTCCAGAAATCGATAAAATCGATAAAGTAAATTTTTATCCATAATCAGCACCCTTACTTATCCCCTTGTACCAACTCCCCCCGCAGCTCAAACTTCTCCAAAAATCGATGAAGTTGGTCGGTTGGCAACTAGTCTATACATCAGCAAGAAGTTGTATTCCACCCATTATTGGACGATCTAAAAAAGCAGTCGATATAAATTTTGATCAAAACTTATTCTAGAAGTATAGAATGGAGGGCATTTATCTTTTAAGTAAGTTGTACACGCTAAACATTTGTAGTAAGCTGGCGTTATATTTGAAGACATCTCGTAACTGGCGAATCTCGTACGGCGATCTAAACCGTCTAATCCTCCACTACAACTGCAACTCCTTTACTCAAAATGCACCAACTCGCAAAAAATCTTTAAGGTAACGAATAGAGGCAGTTGTGCAATATAACTTACTAGTTGATTTTCCCGGCTCCGCCCGGCCCTGTCATTATTATTTCGTAATAAGCATGCTCGATTACCCCCCTGTGCCAACTCCCAGCCCCGTAGCTCGAATTTTGCAAAAAATCGATAAAATCGATATCGATCGATATCCAAAAGTAGCCTATGACACCCGCCGGGGTCCGAAGTGTATGTGTGCCAAGTTTCGTCCGGATCGGTTCAGAAATGGAATTTTCTATTCGGAGCATACGTACACACAAACAGACAGACAGACATAAGACAGACAGACATACAAACAGACATTCAGCTTTATATATAAGATGCGAGCAAGACTACTCACCTAGTATGAACTTTGCGTACCTTAAGCATGAGCAATGCAAAGAAAGAAAAACAGGCATCACACTTCCGATATATGAACTTGGAACATGAGCTTGAATTTGATGTCTTCTTTGCTGATTTGGTGCCAATAGCAGTGCGAACAATCTCATTGATTGATCGAAAAAGAATTAAAACCCACATATGATTTTTTTTACTGTCGCAAGCAGTCGAAAGAATGCGACTCTACATACAGTTCAGAGGTCATAACGGTTGCAAAGGATGATTACCGAGTTTTGCGAAAAAAAAAACGCGGACGAAGTAAGCTTGATACTCAACTGTGACTACGGAGTTCATTCGAATACGACGAATAAACATTCGAATAAAACATTCGAATAAAATCTATTCGAAACCCTGTTTTTAAATTATTCGAGTTTTTGAATAATATTCGAATCCTCGTTTTTTGATTATACGAGTTTCCGAATTTTATTCGAAACCCTGTTTTTTGATTATTCGAGTTTCGAATATTCGAAAATGGAAGAACCCCGAATATCGAATTTCGAATACGAATATATTCGAATGTTTTATTCGAATGATCGAATTTCTATTCGATTCGGACCCAAGTATACAAGCCACTCTAAGTGAGACAGGGGGTCTAATAAAAGCCCAGTCATGTCATGCCTTGACTGAGAGAAAGCAGCAGGGGCGCTCGAAAAAATGTGCACCATTTATGGTAGGCGTTTTATTCTGGCGGACTCTAATATCCACCTCAAGTGAAGGGAGTCATCCAGATGCCGGCCCAAAAGTGAAGGGTGGCAGAGAAATTGCTCCATCTATCGAACTATGGTATGGAGCAAATTACCGAACGCTCTTCATTACTGTAGGATTTCCATAGGAAATTGAAGAGGGTTTTGAGCTAGGGAGGGCCATATTGTCCTCAGAAATAGAACAAGACGAGTTGGAAACTTTCAAACTAAGCTAATTAAAATTGCTGTTTCTGAGTTTGAAATTGCTTATCAAATGCTTCGTCAAAAAATTTAGCCAAGTAAGCGCCAACAATCGTTTTTTCGAAGTTCCTGAGAAATGTACACGGTCTAAAAAGCCTTAGAATCTTGCATAAAGCTGAGCATTGAGCGCGTTCATGAGGACTATGTTGTACAATCTTTCCCTTTTTTATGAAATTATCTGATACGGCAGTTTTTTCACGATGGCGGTATGTCGAATTTCCTACTGTAATCTCACGGTAACAAAGAAACTTGACTATTGAGCCTAGCGTTCATGAGAACCCTGTTGCACAAGTTTTTCTTTTTTTCATGAACTTATCTGAAACCGCAGCTTTTTCACGATGGCGCCATATGTCAAAGTTCCTACTGCAATCTCACAGTAACAAAGAACGATCCGCGGTTTGCTCCATAACGTAATTCTAACAGTAACTTGAAGCCGGCTCTGCAAAATGGTATCTAAAGCCTTTTTAAAGACTTCGACAAGAGAGCTATTAACAATTTAACAGAAGTCACATTTTCTCACGCTTATATGCCGTAGAAAGCGCTCTGTTGAGACAACTAAACAAACCCACATTATTTGCATCAAATTCTGTGCGGTCCTTGGAATAGGTGTAGTTGTGCTCGGGCAAGAAGCGATAGCTTTTTGAGCTTTGTGCTCTAAACCGCAGTCCCATTCCTGTACGAAAATAAAATTTGTTATAATTGTAACTTTCCTGCACTTTTTACATTCCACTCAAAATCGGTGAAAATGACTTCCAAACGTGATGTATTAGATTGCCCCAACTGTAATTGTGATTTTGAAAAAATCAAACTGTTTTTTTCTCCCATCAAAATTAGGGCACATTTGATAGAAGCAAGCTCCAAAAATGACCTCTTAAAGGTAGTGTCCGGGCAAAAATTCGATTTTGAGATTTTGTGCTTACTTGGGCCTATTCGCTACGCTAAATCCGAAAATGCATATTGTAGAGCGCGAAAATGGCGAAAAACGGCTCTAACACAAGAGGAAAATGAGCAGGTGGGCGGGGCCTCCCCACGCGATTTCGCGTTCCCGGCTTCCGGAGCGACCTTCTCGCTTCCGGTTTCAAGTCAATCATTCGATTTGGCCGGTAGCGATGTTAGAACGGCTAGCGGAATCGAAAAAATCGCTCCGGGAGCTGGGAGTGTGAAATCGCACTGGGGAAAGCCCCGCCCACCTGCTGATTTCCCTCCTATATTAGAGCTCTTTTTCCTTGCCACTGCCTTTAAAGGCAGCGTCCGGGCAAAAACTCGATTGTGAGATTTTGTGCTTACCCGGGCTTATTCGCTGCGCTGAATCCGAAAATCCACATTGGAGAGCGTGAAAACGACGAAAAAGGGCTCTAACACTGGAGGGAAATCAGCAAGTGGGCGGGGTCTTCCCCAATGTAAATTCACGCTCCCAGCTTCGGGGACGATCTTTTTGATTCCGGTTTCAAGTCATTCGTTTGCACTTGATCGGTAGTGATGTCAGGGCGGCCGACGTATTCGAGAAAATTGCTCTGGAAGCTGGAAGCGTGGAATCACAGTGGGGAAGACCCCGCCCACTTGCTGATTCCCCTCCAGTGTTAGAGCCGTTTTTCGTCGTTTTCGCGCTCTCCAATGTGGATTTTCGGATTCAGCATAGCGAATAGGCCCGGGTAAGCACAAAATCTCAAAATCGAGTTCTTGCCCGGACACTGCCTTTAAGATACGCCTGAGTAGTGATCTACGTAAAGCTTGGAGAAAAAATCAAAAAATAATTTTTCACCGAAAATTAAATTCCGAAGGAAGACCTTACGGACCTCGAACTAGGTCTATATACAGCAGACACATGATAGTACTCAAATATTTCTTTATTGATTCTTTTCGCCCTCTAGAAAGCGAGAAAAAAGATAGGATAAAAATGGCAAACTCTGTCCTCAGCTCCTCCTACCTATGCCGTTGCATACTACAAGCCTTAGTCAGTATGACCGTAGGGTTTTACCTCTGTCTGTGCTTTGGTAGTCGAGAAATACCAAGTTTAACATGTGAAAAAAAAATCCGAAAAAACATTTTTGCATTTTCGGATCATTTCGTTTCCTCAATTTTAAGCCTCCGAAAAAACCCACCAATTACATTTTTGTGTACTACTATGTATCTACTGTTAGAAGACCAAGTGGGAGGTTCCGTAAAAGTTTTCTGGAAGGAGATCCCATCTTTAAAATAGTTCAAAACTTGATTTTTGGACCCAAATTTTACCTGGATCACGACTTAGGGCCGCATGAGTTAACATCCCGCCGGGGAGGGGATGCTAAAAAAAGCTTTAAAAGCTTTAAAAAGCTTCATAGCTTCATCGTGAAACTCCAAATATCTAAATTCCGCGCCATATAACCTATCCGTAGATCCTCACCATCCTTCACTATGAACATATTAAACAGGAGCAAGAAGCTGTACAAGCTGCATTTTCCAGCTTTTTGTATGATCCTCTTGATCCATGGTCACCGGCCGTCTCTTCTTTAGAGTCATTTTTCCTTTTTCGAAGTGAACGAGGACCTTCCACCTTCCAAACTCAACAGTGCTTAGCACGTTTCTGACACAAACAAATGAGTTTTCGAAAAATCGTATTTTTCGATAAACCCCAACTTTCGACTTGCGGTTCATCGCAAATTTCATTATTCCAGAACATACAGTCGAGTAAATTTAGCGGTAAATATAGTGTGCTTGCACAGAAGGTGAAATGCGGTATAATTGGCGCGTGAAGAAATAGTTTCGACTGTGACGCCGGTCAATACCCGCGGTACTGACGTGGCTACTTGTTCATGCGCAAATTTCACCGCATTTCACCTTCTGTGCAAGCACACTATATTTACCGCTAAATCTACTCGACTGTAATTTGTTCTTATCAGCAGTATGCTTAGCATTGTTGGGTCAGATAATCGGTACAACTCTAGAATGTTTTGTTCGAAGAAAGAAAAATGGCTGTAAAGTAAAGTGGTTGACCCCCGGGGATAACAGGGGATCATAATCATACAGTGCTGGCCATAGCTATAAAGCCACCCTAAAAATCACTGTAATTTGCTCTCTCTTGTTCGAAATTGTCTGAAAAACCACTATTCTGTATGCAAACTGACGTCAAATCATCAACCAGGACGGCTCCCAATTTCATTGGTTTTGGCCGGAAAAAAATTGAAAAATTCGAAAAAAAGGGGTTCCCAAGGCTGGTCACAGCTATAAAGCCATTTCTCATTTCTGATCAGTACTACGTCTTTGAATCTGAAGTTTTTTGTACATATGCAACATTAAAGTATGAGACATTTGTTACTCTTGCAAGCAGTCGCCTTTTCAAAAAAGATTTATCCTGCTTTTTTTGCTTCAAAATGTATAAAAGGTTATAATGGTTGAAAAAACTGCCTCACCGAATTGTAAAGCATTTGTTTTACTCGAATGAAGGTCCTAAGCTTCGCCCAGCCTTTGCAGTGAGTATGGTGAAAAGCGCAGGAGTCAACATGGCGTAGTCGCTGGTATTGATGAACGAAGCTCAATCTTACCTAGGTGTAAACGCACTTCTGAAATGCAAATCTCGATTTCTGGCGAGCGAAAATTTGCGACTGGAAGTTGACACCTTGTTTGCATGGCGACGTACTCATGCAGAAGCTGTCAGGCTTTTTACAAAGGCGTATTTGCAGCACTGAACTTAGACCGGCTTGTGTGCAGTTCGGTGGTGCGCTGTGTATTTCACATGACTTCAAGTTTTACTGCTTTGAATTCTCTTCAAGTCAAATCTTGCAAAACTGTCAGCAATACTAGAATTTTGAAGTTTTGAGCGGTTTTCTTCTCGATCGAGAGGTCAGAGTGCGTCACGATCAGGCAGAGTGCACTACTCATTTTTGGAAAATAGGCGTTTAAGGCGGAACCAAAATCCTGAGAGTTGCGTTGATGTTCAAGCTATGCGCACAAGTCTATCGTTGTACAGGCGACGTGCTGAGCACGTGACAGAGCTTTTCGGGCATTAAAACTCAATTTCTGCGGTTCGAAAACTCGTCTACCTGAAGGTGAGGTTGAGGCTCGTTTATCATTATCAACGACTACGCCATGTTGAATTCTGCGCATTTCACCATATCATTGCAAAGGCTGGGCGAAGCCTAGGGTTTTCATTCGAGTTAAACAAATGCTTGAGAACTCGGTGAAAAGGCAGTTTTTCCAAACATTATAACTTTTTATACATTTTGAAGCAGAAAATGCAGGATGAACCTTCCTTCTGAAAAGGCGACTGCTTCCAAGTGTAGTAAACGTTCTATATTTTGATATTGCATACGTACAAAAATTTCAGCCTCAAAAAACGTAGTACTGAATGGAAATGAGAGGTGGCTTTATAGCTGTGGCCAGCCTTGGGAACCCCTTTTTCAAATGTTACAATTTTTGTCTCTCCAAAATCAATGAAATCGAGAGTCGTTCTGGTAAATGATATGACGTTAGTTTGCACACAGAAGAGAAGTTTTTTAGAGAATTTCGAGCAAGAAAGAGCAAATTACAGTGATTTTTAGAGTGGCTTTATAGCTATGGCCAGCACTGTAGAAAAAGCTGGAATATACGAGTTTTACAGCTTTTTGCCCTCGTTCAATATGTCCATAATGAAGGATGGTGTGGGAATACTTACAGATAGGTAGACAGCAAAAATCCAGATATCTGGAATTTTAGGATATGAAACCTTTTTTTGAATTGCGAGCCTCTTCCCGGCGTAGAGTCAATCCATGCGGCCTTCAGACGGATCTTTGGTGGTCATTTTGTACAGCTTGCTTCACTCTATCAAACGGTACCCTAAGTCTGCCAGGAAAACAAAAGTGAATCAATTTTTTCAAAAATATGGTTTACTTTTAGATCAACCTAATATAAGGTTCAGATTAACGTACAGTTGTGCATTATTTTTCAAAAAAAAATCAAGCTTTTTGAGGATCCATTTGCTTCACATCTACTGGTGCGAACCAGCTTGGAAAGGCCAAGCCAGGACGTTTCTAGGCTCGGCGGCGCATTCATATTTAGTCAACTCGAAATGTTTGAGTATGTGCCTCGAAAGACTCAAAACTCTGACCTAGCCTACCTGAAGTTGTGTCCCAATTGCCTAAGGGTGCACTAGCCTCAAGCAGGACGTTTCCCCAAGCAGAAATAACAAGGCCTAAGGCCTGTGGTGGGGAGAGATGTGCATAGATGGAAAAGACCTGGGGCGGTATGCATCAGTCTTCCGTTTTGAAAGCGGGCGATCATTTTCAATAGAAAAATGATTGCCCGGCGGGGTCGGCCGCAGCTTCATACATTACGGGTCGGGCGGCCAACTCGACATGATCGCCAGGTTTCAGAACGGGAGATTGATGCATACCGCCCCTGATTTATCATGCATAAGCTAATGTGCACTGGCGACAACATAGGTTGACTTTCATTCTTATGCTCACACAATATGATTTTTGTTTCCTCTCCTTGCTTTGTTTCCTCTTCACTTTGTCGCATATCTAATGTGCTCCTACAAGCGAGTATAATCATGCATAAATCAGGTTTTTGCAAGATGAGTGCGTTTTTTTTCCAAAAGTTAGGAAAAAGTTGGGTTGAAGCATAGTAATTTGACATTTTTAAGTGATTGTTACGCATATTCTTTTGAGGAGCTATGTAACAATCCCGATTTTTGTCTACCATTCAAAGTTAGAAGTTGAAAGCTTTTATGAAAAATAGTTTGGTGTTTGCATGAAGAAAAGTAGTCTTTTCGGGTTAGGCCGATTCGCAAGACTTTAATGCCGTCAAAGAATTTCCATGCAAGACTAAAGCCGCGCGTGACACACCCTGCGGCAGCTTCTTCCTTAGCAATGGAGCAGGACTGAAGATTTGTTACGTGATAGAGTGTTGAGAAAGTCATCAGAATGGCTGCTGAAGACTGTTGTGCAAGAAGGTTGTTTTTTTATTTTGTGTGGAACTTATGAAGAAGCATTGATACTATTTGCAAGCAGTTGCAATCGCAAAATTTCAGTCCAGAGGCAAGGCTCGGCCCAGCTGGAACCAGGTCAAACTGCATATCATTTTTGAGCGGAAAAACAAAGGTGATATCAGTACGGTCTACTAGCGGAGATCACCTTTGTCAAGACCTTCAACGCTACTGTATAGTGTACGTGCACCACTCTGACACGTTGTCAGAGTGATAAGCGTACACTGTACAATGTCGTTGAAGGTCTTGACAAATGCCATATCCGCCGAAACATTAACCGTACAGATTGTTGGCTATACTGACAATAAAGGAAGGGAATACCATTCTTGAAAAGCTTAGCAGGAAATGGTCAGATTTTCGATTCGGTCCCAATTATAGTGTCGAAGGCACCTCTATAAGAAGGCGGAAGTTTGATGATAGAGCACACACCGACGCCATAAAAATGAAAATGGACTATCAGACCGTAAACTTCGTGGTGACAAGAGCTGGATTTTGCCATACAATTTCTTATTGTCGAGAATGTTTCGAACACATATCACTGTGGAGTGCTGTTAATCAATGAAGTCGACTAAAGGCACCGTCCAGCCTAAGTTCAGGTTCTTGAGCTTTTGACAGTATATGATAGTAGGGCCTCCTATTAAGAAAATGCTCAAGTCGCAGTGCAAAATGTCGTTTTTGAAGCACGAAAACCGCTCCGGAATAACGAAAATGCACGAGGACCCCCATCCATGCCCGCCCATTTGTGCGCGCTCATCCAATCGTCGTTTCAGAAAGCTGACCTGTGAGTTGATGATAGAGAACGGGGATTGTCGGAGTTTTCGCGGATTCTCTACTCATATTCGGAGTCAGGGACATGAGAAGGCCCTGAAACGGCAAAAACCTGGAAGACGAGAATTCGGGGTGCCTTTAAGTACCTCCGCAATGTAATACATATATCTGAATGTTGCCAGAAGGGATTAACCCAAAAATTGTTTTTCTTTTTCCCCGTTTTCTAAACTCCAGGAATTTGATCAAAAATTGTTTTTCATATTGATAGTAGTACAATACCGCTCCTATACTTTGAAAAAAAAAGATGCGAATGTCGCATCATGTATGAACATCACCGTCGCGTGACCGTGTCTCGCTTCAGAGTGGACGAATTCTACATCTAAAGCCAAGAAGTGTCCACTTGGACACAGTAGGAGGTCAAATTCCACGAATCGTTCCAAAATTTTGCTTACGGTGTTACTCAGTGCGCTTATTCATTGCACCCACTGGGCAACCTACATCTGAAACGATTCGTGGAATTTGACCCCCTACTGTGTCCAAGTGGACACTTCTTGACTTTAGATGCAGAATTCGTCCACTCTGAAGCGAGATACGGTTGCGCAACGGTGATGTTCATACATGATGCGACATCCGCGTCTTTTTTCAAAAAATATGAGCGATATTGTAGCTTGGAGTAATTAGTGTTTGCATTGAGAACTAACTAAAATTTTGCGGGGAATTACGAAAAAGGAAACGAATGGTCCTGTATTTGGTCCTATTTCGTGTGATACATTGAAGGCAGTGTCCGTGCAAAAACTCGATTTCTAGAAAATCCACTTACCAAGGGTTATCCGCAACGCTGAGTCCGAAAATCCACATTAAAAGGCGCAAAAACGGCGAGAACATGCGTTTTCCAAAGCATTACAATTTGAAATTCGGCGGTTCCCGCCAAGGCAGAGACGCAGAGTCGCTGCGAGACCTTACGATTTTGACAGTTGCGGCATACGTACTCTGCCGCATAGCAGGAATTCGGACAGCTCGGAGGACCCCGCCTCAAGGCGTAAGTTTCTTCATTTTCCAGTCGTTTTTCTTGCTCTAGGTCGAGCGTTACGTCGCACTTGCGCGATGTTGTGTCTGAGGGGGGGGGGGGGGCTACTCTCGCATGGCACTGAAATCCCAAAACTCGCACATTGCCTTTAAGCATGACCTTCTAACCCCCTTTATGAGAAACCTATCAAGCAAAGAACACTCTATGTACCAAATTGGTTCAAAGTGCTATGTGCAAAAACCTTACTGAACAAATCAGAGCTGTCAAAATAATTATATTCCAACCTGAGCACCACCAAGTGTCTGCTTTAACCACTTGCTAGCGACCCTACGGGTCGTCGCTAGCCAAAATATAATAATTTGCTAATTGCTTGCTAGTTCAAACTGTGAAGCTGGTGTAGTCCTCTGAGGATCTTTCATCAAGAAAGAACTTTTGACAGCCTAATTTATTATGTCAAAGCTTCGAGTAATCTGCTATTTCTCTATAATAAAGTCTTTACAATAAAGCGCAGGATGAATGAGCGGCATTCTGTAACATGTCTCTCCCCACCCCCTCGTGCGGCGACGGGACTGAAGATGTCAACAAGTTTGTCATTGCGTGCCGGTGCAGGCGTACCAGACCGATGACTCATATTTTTTTGCCCGTCTTAGATGGTCTTAATCGACACCCTAAAATAACAATGTAAATCATCAAGTAGCTAAACCCAGCCAATGGTAGCATCGTCGGTTAACCCATTCATGCCATACGACAGATGGATTTGAGGAGGGGGGAGCGTGCGGAAGGCAACAATCTTCGCAGATTGCAAGCAATGTGGAGTCTTTCTCGCTAACTTTCGCCGAATTTTACTTATTACATCGAGGACTTTTTGAGACGCACAAAACTAGGGATTGTTGCCTCCGCACCACACCCGGGTATGAAACTGCGAGGAGCACCAGTGGTTCTGCATTAGAACACCCTGGAGAAGTAGGAAAAATTAAACCATTGTGACTTGAAAGGTGTGGTTTGAGCGATTGACCAAGATGGTACACAGTTTATTATTGTACAATGGCCTACGTTTCGGCGCCTGTCGCCTTCGTCAGAGCCTGGAAGTCGAACTCATCAGAATCTATTCCCTCAGACGTCAACAAAGGACACATTGGTGAAACGGGCCGCCCTCTCTGTTGTCGCGTTAAAGAACATATAGACGGCTTAAATAAGTTAAAAGCAGCCACTGCATTGGGCAAGCATCGTATAGTGCGCCATGATAAAGCTGAAATTCAAATTGCGGTGCAAATCTTGTCGTTCGAACCCGAGATCCTTGCGCACAAAACGTTGGAAGCGTTTTGGATAAAAGCCAGAAATACAAAAATGAATAGAAAGGAGGAGTGTATCGCTATCACTAAAGAACTGGCGCCATATCAATCCCTATGCGGATTTGAATATGAGGTCAGGTCACAACGGCATATATAAGTAGAGCTGAGGCATAGTCTTGCATACACGGCGGTCTCTCAACTTCCGTTTTGCTTCTGGCTAAGGTTAGTGTTGCTCTTGTTGCTCTGACTGGGTTTTCTTTGGCTTTTTCTCGAATAGTACTCTGTGTCCTTTGTTGACGTCTGAGGGAATGGATTCTGATGAGTTCGACTTCCAGGCTCTGACGAAGGCGACAGCGCCGAAACGTAGGCCGTTGTACAATAATAAACTGTGTACCATCTTGGTCAATCGCTCAAACCACACCTCTCAAGTGACAAGCCATGCCAAGGTTCAAGGATAGCCGAACATGGACAATACTAAACCATTGTGACCCAAATGCCAAACATTTTAAGGGAATTCAGCCGTTATGTGATTTCCGAAAATATATAGGCATGTCAAAGGGAGCGGGAAAGGAAAATTGAGATTCAGAAAAATAGGAGATTACTTTGGCTAAAAAATTGGTAATTGAAGGGGAAATCGGGCCTTTGCTAGAAATGGTAGAAGGCCCGAATCAGGGTCCCGGCCGGAGAAGCATTCAGAAAGGCCAGGAACAGTTCTCCAACGGTTCTCGTTGCGGTTACTCAGGACGAATAGAGTAGGGAAGAGGAAGTGTGAGGGGAGGGGTAGTAAGGTGCACTCTGCCAGGGCTTTTGATTTCTTCTGCAGATTTGATCTGTCAAAAACTAGTTATTATAAATCTATGGGCTTTACTGATGAAAGCTTAAGGCTTTTCTGTTTTGAAGATCACTGGAGAGAAAAGTAGTGGAATAGTTGAGGAAGAGGTTGGAGAGTCAAGGCCACCTTAATCAGGCTTCAACGATGCTTCGATCTAAATACGCCAAAAGTTGGATGTACGCATATTTAAAAGTGAAGTAAGTGCATGCGGAAATTTTGAGCACTTTAGTAAAGTCTTTCCAAAAGATGGAGAAGCCGAAAGGAAGGGGAAGCTTCACCCATCAGGCAAAGGGAATCTTCATTTTTTTTTTAGAAGTTAAAAAAGCATACTCCCAATTTATTCCAGCTGCACACAGGTTCTGCCATTCAAACATTATGAGTGAGCTTTTGACCCCAAAGAGCAAGGTGGCAAAATCAAATTTTACGTCCTTCCTTGCGGCAGCTACACAAGCTCCTCCCATTTTCTACCTCTCAAATTGGGAAAATAAGCAAAAATTTAGAAAAAGGGAAAATAAGGAAAAATAAGTGAAAAGCGAGCTTTCCTAGTCTATCCCAGTCCGTCATCCCCAGAGTTGAGCGAGAGGCGTGGCTCACAAGCGCCGGATACGACCCCCCCCTTGTCTTTTGTTTTATTACCCCCCCCCCCCCCACCAGCATTATCGTTTGCCTTTCGAAAGCAAGACATAAAGACTCTATCATGCATAATCAGGCACGTATTCGTAATCATCATGTCAAAGACTCCATAGAGTTTTAGCAAATTATGAGGGTTCCTCATAGTGGACCACCCATGTGAAGTGGTCATCTTCGAACATGATCAACTATATTTCAGAAGTGAATTAGCTAACTCTTTTTGTGCTAGTACAAAGCACTACTCCCTGTTTACCTGTACCGATATTATAGTGCGAAACCGCAAACTCGACTGGATTCTGGGTTCTAGTGTTGAATGCATTGTAAAAGAACTTCCCTTTTTTGTTTTATTTTTGGCCTTTCATTTACCTTAGCCTAATCAAAGTACAGGAGACAAGAACAGGACACGGTGTGGGTTGAGCCGAAAAGGAGGCTATACGCCTCAAAAAAAGGAAATCTGGTAAAGATAGAATTAGGTATTCTTATTACTGACTTTATGCACTTGCTACTTTGTTGTATCCATTGCAAGTTATTTTTCTGATTTAACCAACTGTATTCAATAACACTTTGACGACCAAAGCCTTTCTCGGACCAGCCAACAATTTTCAGACAAATTAATGCGCAATTCCATCTACAGTACATCTACAGTAGCGCTGGAATGCTGGCAAAAACAGTAGAGGTTGTATTTAGATACAGCATAAAAGAAAACTCCCAGAGTTGGTTGGAAAATTGGTAGCCATTTCAATGAGAGTCATGGTGTGTCAAGCCTTGACACACCATGTGTGTCAAGCGGTCGTCAATGTGTTAAACATCAGCCTTTACCATTTTGTACTTTCATTAAAATATCTTGTTTATAATGATTTTTCAAACAAAGTGCGTACCTTTGTTACATGATCACTTTGACGCAAAGCTTTATCTGCTTATCTCGATCCCTTTTCATCAGGGTCTCCCATAACTTCTTACCGTAGTTACTTGCTCCCGCAATAACTCATCTTGTTTTTCAAAAAGGTTATGCGGTATCCTTCGACCAGAATAAGCAAGCTGCAAAAGTTAGCACCCAAACATTCGCCCAAAGTTGTTTCTACATAAAGTTTAAAGGCGAAACCTGACATGATCTAAATGCCCGAAAACTTGAGAAAAAAATCGTGTCTTCGTTCAGAAGAATTCTCGGACTTCCTACTTGCTCAGGCATGTACTCTCTACATCTGGTATTTATCTGTAAATTCGCTTATTTTTTCGATAACTAACTCAACAAATAACATTAAAAAGCACGCCAAAAACATCAAAACGTCGACTTCTGGGGGTTTTTTGTGCTAAATCTGATATTTCTCAAAAGGTGTATAAAAAGTCAAAAATTTAGGATTGTACTTGCGAAGGTTTATACCATAGAATCACATACGTGGGAGCAACCTCGTGCAGTTTTGTCGATAATAAAAATTTCTTCTCCATTTCTAACCATGGGAAAATTTTTGCAAATTTACTGATAGATGCCAGTTGTGGAGGGTACATGCCTGAAGAAGTAGGAAGTCCGTAGGGACTTTTCACTGAGATAGATTCTTTCTTGATTTTTCGGCAATTATCATCCTCTTATCAGCTTTTAACTTTATATAGAGCATATTTGAGCAAAGTTTGGATGGCTTCTTTTTAGTTTGCTTTGCTCTGTCGAACAATACCGCAAAACCTTTTGGGAAACAATAAAACGGTAAAAAATCATGGGACTCCTCTAAAGTCAATTCTATCTTTTCTCGAGAAAACCATATTTGATAAAAGCCTCTTTGATAAACACGTTAATTCTGTTGTCTTACCAGTTTGTACATATTCTTTGCCGGGTTTAGCAATCCAGTTTTATTTGGCTCGATTCCTTTCGCCACTCTAAGGCGTGCAGAGTTGTGGAAATTCAGAAATAGATCACGAAGAGTATTAGACAGTGTAGAGTTTGAGCAAAAGTTGGCTGAAATATATGCTATAATACATTCCCATTTAACTTGGACGAGGAAAAATATTATCTGATGTTTTCCCATACAAGACGACCGCCTCACAAATTAAAGCAAAAACCTGAAAACTCATTTACATAAAAGAACGCTATTTCGTTTTCACAATCCCGTCAAAAGGGATTGGCGGAAAGGTCAGTTTTAGAACAATGAAACGCACCAAAACAAAAAAATTCGTCATTGAAACTGCTCGCATAGTGAATAAATAGAAGAAAACTGGATTGGCAGCTGCACAGACACGTAGTGGTCAAAAGGTATACGACCCTGAAAGCTTGGGGAGAACAAGCAGTAAACCTCGGGAAGTCTCAACAAGCTTTGACTGAAATGAAGGTCATAAAAGTGTTTCATGCACTCGAGCCTCAAACGACGATAATTGGGCTGTATTACCTTTTGAGAAAACTGGTCTTCGATGTACGAATGTAAATGCACGTAAGCAAGCTTTAGCTGATTTTTGGTTCTTCATGTGCACCTTTTGAGCAAATGCAAAGCGCATGTGTGCTCTTCTTCGAAAAAGTTTGCGCAATTGTTTTGCGAGTCCTTTATCCATAACAAGTAATACATATATGCAAATATATGAACTCTAAGTACCAAACTGGCGCAGAGATAGTGTCCATTTTTGATGTTTCATGTTCAAAACCGCTCTCGACATTTTCGGCCCCATCGAAGAGGAGTCAAAAACTATTGTTACCTAGCACTTCTGTTTTTCTATCTATTGCATGCCTCTGCTCGGCTAGTTATGAGTCTTCGACCACAGGCTGTAAGAATGCAATTTAAATCACTTTGCACTCATATAACTTTGTGATGGGTAGACACGGCCTTCACAAACCACATTTGGAAAGATGGCTGCTTAAGGCCTGAGGCATACCTCACGCGATTCGGCCGAATCGCCACTTTCACGCCACTTGGCGATTTGCCAGATTTCTACAAATTTAACGTGCGCGCTTCTCGGAGGCATATTCAGGTAGCTTGGGTAAATTGTTGCAAAAAGTTCTGACCAAAGATAGCGCATTAGCGACGAATTACGAAGAGTCGCTGTTGTGCCAAATCGCGCAGCGACCGGAATCGCGCGAGGTATGCCTTAGGCCTAACTAAGAAAGATAGTGGTCTGCGTACATTGCAAATCCGCTAGAAGCGATGGCTTTCAAAAAAAAAGAAAAAAAAATGCGACAATTTTTGATTCAGTTACGATTTTTGCCGCTTGTAATAGCTCGTAATTTGTAATAGCTCAGCAAACCTCTTTGGCATTCACTTCGAGGGCTCTTTGCTAAACTTTTATGGAGACCTTGAATGCTATCGTAGAGATTGGATATAATGAATTTTGTTCGAGAATTTCTCAAATGCAGCTCGTCTACCTGTCCGTTGCTCAATACGGGATATGTATACATGACTGATATCTATACACAAATAAAACTCAAAGTCAGTTTGGAGAATATGCGCGTTAAAGAAACGAGCGCCGCTCTACCAACTGAGTTGAAAGGTTGCACACACATGTTTTCGACCCCTGCGCAGATGATAGGCTATTTACGGCGGTTCGTTGGGTCCTTCGACTTGTTTGAGTTTTTCTAAGCAAATAAACGCTTACCTTGTTTCAACCAAACATTTTTCCATAGTCATGTAAACGGGTAAATCTCTTTCCTCCCCAAGGTCACGAGGATGCGGTATCGAAGTGGATTTCCACGATAAGTCATCCATGAAAGAGAAAGACGGGGGGGGGGGGGACGCGCAGTGCGATAATCTTGCTGACAAGCTGTAGCATCTGTCCCACAGCCAGTGAACACTGGCCCGGGCTGGACCGGGAAAGCCAACCAGTGCTCCATAAGATTGACTTCAACTTGCAAAATAACGCCAATTTCCGCATTTTTTCAACAACATTGCAAAGTGGTGTGCCCTTATTTTCTTTTACCACTTCTACGAGATTAATTCACCATACAGTATGTAAATCAAGCAGTCATCAGCTTTTTACTTAAATGCTAGAATCCTGACGATTGCGCTTTTCAGTGATGTATTGGAGGTCTTTTTGGATACTGATGCGGTCATGATGAAGTAAACACTTGCTTTCAATGAATTTAGATTAGGAGATATAGCCGAAATGCCAGTCGAATAAAGAAGATACTAGACCTTGTTCAGCTAAAACAGTCCCAAAAGCACTTTGTCTGTTTCGACTCGACATGTTTGCTTCAAGAGGGAAGAGGATCTCCCTTGTGATTACACCAATCCTCGGAATTCACTCTCTTCTATTTTTTGGATTAGAACCAACAGTTTGCGCATATGTAGGTCATGTCATAATCTACCAGTGGCGTACCCAGGATTTCGGCTCGGGGAGGGGGGGGGGGGAGAAAAAAAATTTTCTGATGAAGGTGCATGGCGTTAGCCATGCCCCGGAAAAAATTTTTTGTAAAGCTAAACTGAAAATTCTAAAAATTATTCTTATTACTTACAAGTATAAATTTCTTGCACTATGACTCACGTAAGTAACTTTCAAAAATTTCGCGACCCATTCTTGGGGGGGGGGGGTGTAATCTATGTAGTGCCAAAAAAATGAGTTTGCCATACACAAAAAGATAATATCTATAAGAGAACTTTAAGCACTTGGTTGCTGATTATTAGAACGATATAATAAGTCACATTAACAAGTTTTCTTTTGCGAAAATGCATGGTTGAGAAAACAGGAGCTTGATGACTGCAATATTACTGCATCATAAAAACCAAAATTGGAAGGTTTCTCAGCCAAACTACAGATGCACTGAGCTTTGTTCCGTCTGCATGTGTAATGAAACATCTTAGCATAATTGGCTTCTCACTCATGAAAAAGGATACCAAGTTACATCAAACTGAGAAGAGATGCGCATCACCAGACACCGATCTCAAATAAGCTTCCCATATCTGTAAAAGCCATATGCTGCAAGAAGTTCTCAGCACTCAAAAGTCAGAAATGTTGTCAAGTACGTAGTGCCGTGGTTTAAAAAACATTCACTCGATTTTTAGCGGGGATATCCCTACCCTATAATCAAAGCATTTAGAGGCAGTGTCGGGCAAACGATTTCGAGATTTTTTGCTCACCCGGGCATATTCGCTATGCTGAATCCGAAAATCCACACTGAAGAGCGGGGAAATGGCGAAGTTGGTCGTAACTCCAACAAGTATTTGGTCTCAAATGCTCATAACAACTTCTGGAAATTTGTCCAAAAAATAGGGCGTCCACATGAGGTGTGACGGGCTGCAAAAAATCTTTTCTTTGTCTATGGCCTCGGACATACCTCATGCGATTTCAGTCGCGACGCGATTTGGCAATACTCCAAACGTTCATAACTCATCGTACGGAGTTTCCAAATGTACGGAGGTGGGCCATTTTATCAACCTACGAAAGTTATACATGCTGTACATTTGGGGTCTACCAGTATTGAATTTGAAAACATCTGGCAAATTGCCAGATCGCGTGGCGACTGAAATCGCGTGAGGTATGTCCCTTGCCTATCATGCCATGTCTCAATGATGGCCTCTTCTCCATATTCATTTGCCCCAATGTGGCCATTCTTGACTTCGGTTCTTAGCATTAGTTGAGGTGATCTAGCTTAAAGTTTTACTAGCCGTAGCTGTGATAAAAGCAGCAAATCGTGAGTTTTCGAAAGCCTGAAAAAACGTCTAAAGCTATTTTTGAAGAACTGTGGTACTTTTTTCGGGCCAAAGCAAACGCTATGAACGCTGTCTGGAATTTTTGGGGCAGATATATCATTCCACAGCGAAAAGAAGAAACTGCAAATGTGCAAAATCCATCTTCTAGACGCTAGAAAAAATGATCGGCCGTCTACCTCGCCCAGCCTTAACCGTACGCATTCTCCTTTCAATCTAGGTAGAAGAAAAAAGTCTGCTCTTCAAAACCACTGTCACCTGATTTTTTTAAAAGGGACCGTGAGAGCCTGGAACCAAAAAAAAAACTGCGCGCATCGCGCAAAATATTCGGAATCAAAAAATGCTTTCACTAAGGCAGAGCAAGACATCTATCAAGAGCAAGACATCCACAATCTTTTACATGTTTTTGAAGAGCTTGCAATTTTAGTGATTCGTTGCGAAGTAATAAAATCTTTTTTTGCGTCACACTTCACGAGGACCATCCTGTACATCTCTTGCACGTTTGCCAGCTCGAACTGATATTCTTTGAAACGCAAAAAAATATAATTGTGGCCATGTGATAGCGCAAAGTTCTTTCACATAAATCGAAGACTAAGAGTGTTGACAGTGCAAATGGAAAAAGTACAAGTGGTTGAACCATGCTCTCAGATTGTTCCCTTGGAAGACTCTTAGAAGTGTTCTAATGGATAAATATCATCAAAAACCTCTTTCATGCCACCTTGATTGCTCTTAATGTTATTTCGTTGTAAATTTGACAGTGCTCTCAACTGCGAAAAAAATTGTGTGTCTTGCAAACAACCACATATTGCAAACACTCCCATCTTCTATCAGCGTCCATGGATTTCTTTGCAAACTGAGACCACAAATAATGCTTTGAAAACCTCTTCAAATCGATTGCGAATGTTGTACTGAAGCAAGACACCACTGCATTTGCTCGAGCAAAGAAGATGCACCGGAATTACCGATTTCGCTCCAGCACTGCCCCCATGTTTTCGTGATCACGATGCTCACTCCCCCGCCTTTTCTTCTATGCCCCCAGCCCTAGCCCGTTGACAGAAAGCGGTAGGATCGGTAGAATTGGGTATTACAAACACTTTGAATCTATGATCAACACCTATGTGTTGATTATAGATTCAAACCGTTTAAACCCATCTATGCCTACCCCCCGCGCCAACTCCCATACCCCGTAGCTACTTTGCAAAAACTTGGTAAAACCGACATCGTTTGGTAACGTAAAAGATTACGACAACAGTCTCGTCCTGAGTGCATGTGTGCCAAGTTTGGTTCGGTTTCAGAAATGAAATTTTTCGGAGAGCATACAAACATACAGGGTGTCCCAAGAAATGTGCCTACTGTACGATTGTTAATAGTTTGCTTGCCATTGAGTCTTTCGAGAAGCTTTAGGTACAGTTTTGTAGAGCTTGCTTTAACTTAGTTTACGGTATGGAGCGAGTTACCAGTCTCTTTTCATTGCTGTAGGATTACGGTAGGAATATTGAGGAGACTTTTGCGTTATTTACGCTCAAATTTTACCTCTAAAAGAGGACTGGAAAAGCTGAAAACTCTTTCGCCAGATTAATCAGGGTTGTTAATTTCAAATATAAAACTCGCACTTTACCGCAATGCTTTTATCATAGCTTATACCAGATATAAGGTATCGATGCATTTCTGATATTGTCGGGAATTTGATTAGGCTATTCAGAAAAAGCTCTGCGAAACGCAAAAAGAAATGTAGTGAAGTCAGCATTCATGAAAACCGTTACACAAATTCTCAGATTTTTTTTTTAAATTTTTCGGAAGGTCTATCTTACAATGGCGCCATAAGCTTTAAGTTCCTACCCTAATATTACAGTAATGAAGGAAGATCGATAATACACTCCTACTGTAAATCTAAGTTGAAACCATCTCTACAAAATGGTACCCAATCCTTCCAGAAAGATTTCATGACAAGAGAGTTAAGGCACATTTTCTGGGAAATCCTGTGCATAGTTACAGACAGACATTCAGCTTTACATATAAGATCCTTTAAGATCCTTTAGTTAAGTTCTGATCTGGGAAGTTCCATAAAAATCTAAGTTGAGAAAGCAGTCAAGTATAAACGTGTTTTTACGTAGGGTTTACAGAGGTGTGTAAAGAGTAAGAAAACAATTTTTCACTTAAGGAGACCAAATTTTGAAGATGCCCCAAAAGCGCGGCAACCAGATACATGCTTGAAGCGGTCTGTAGACAAGCTCTCTCCATGCTGCTCAACAGTGAGATCATTGTTTTTAGTAAAGAGAATGCATAGAAAACAAAACAGCTATAAAAACAAAAAGTTTATCTTTTAAAGGCAGCGTCCACCCAGAATTTAACCCCCCCATGTTTTCGTCATTCTGGGGCCTTTCCGTGGCCCTGATTACAGTTCCGAACTTCAAACTCTCTAAAATTTACAAAAAACCCGATTTTTGGGGACCCAGTCTTGAGGGCGCGGACGAGTTTCGAATTGCTCGTCCCCGTCGGCAGGCCAGCGGGAAGGAGCTGCAACTGCATGGGTGCAGTTGCATTGCATTGTGCAGTGTGCAGCTTCTGCTCACTACCTTGTCAATACGTGTCGGGAGGCACGTATTGACAAGGTAGTGAGCAATCCCTGGTGGGCGGAGTCTGATATCAGACTCCGCCCAGCCAGGGACTTTCAGGCCCCTTATCTCCGTTCAGAGATAACGTTAGAAGACCAGACCAACGCAGATGCCCCTTTTCTGGGGCCTACATTCAGGACCGACACTAATCGGAGGGGGTTAGGTTTAGCCTGGACACTGCCTTTAAGGTCAGGATTGCAGGTTAGAGAGAATCTAATTTTTAATGCCGATAACTTTTTACCTCGTATTATCGTTTAAGTTTCCGGCAGGCAACGTTGTTTGCTTTATTCCGCCACTCTTGACGAGAAACTCCTAAGCTGGAGAAATGGTTGCATTTTCATACTAAAAAAAGGCTATAATGACTTGTAATGAGCCGCTAATCTGTAAGGTTGTAGAGTTGGTTTGTGACCAAACTACAATGAGAAATGATTTGGAATATTTTGTAGCATGTGAGCTTCTGATAGCGAATATGCTCATTTTAGCTAAGCAGGAAATGGTCAGAACTAAACCCAGCCATTCCAAATAAGTGTAACATTTGATTCAACTGACTTGGCTTCTGAAAGGTGGGAGTCAAAATTCATTCCTACTATCTGGGAGGAGTTATGAGCGTTACAATGTGTGATTTGCCAAGTGTTCTGTAAAGCATGCCCCACGAAAATAGGTTGCAAAAGCACTTATTTGGGTTTTTGGTGACTGCGCTTCTTTCCTGTAATAAGAGTGCCCATAACTACTGTAAATACACGAAATCAGGCTCTTTTTCAACAAACTACATTCGTTGAAACTTAAACAGTTTCCCTTAATTGAACGCTCATAACTCCGTCCAGATAGTCGCTTGGCAGGTATTGAACATATATTTGATATTAGCGTTTCGAGACGAGTCCGATGATATACAGCTTATTCAGAGTGGCTGGGGTCAAGTTCTGACCATTTCCTACTAAGTTCTCTCGTTCCATTCAACCAAGCAATGATTTGAGAGATAAGCTATCAAAGCGTTAGTTTACCACCGTTCTGTGATGGCCGGCGCGAACCTCTGCGAAGCAGAGGTAGAGCGCTGGTAAAGAATAACGCACTTTTTACAAGTTTTTACAAAAATCGCTACAATTGAAGAAGTGAGGTCAGACATGGCCTATTATAGAAAAAGCAAGATTTATTGAATGCATAAAAACCCCATGAAAAGAAATAAGTTGAAGAAAACAAGAGTTTTGAACATGATTTTTGTCAGGTTTCTGGTTCTTTACATCAAAAAATGGGGTTCGATGACGGTGTCAGCGTGAAAGTATAAACCAAGAGCTACAGATAATGTGCAAGAATTGGGTTCATAACAGCGATGACGTCCCGTGGAACGCATCTGGGATAATAAGCGAAGCCGGGGCATTTGGCTCTGGTCATGGATCTCCATGGATTCCTAATCACCCTAAACATTATATATCATTCTGTTCGTCATGAGACCACTACGAGCACTGACAACGTCATTGGCGTTGAAAATCACTTCTTAGTGGGATAAACCAGCATTTTCGTGCGCGACTCTCTGCGCATAATTGTGGCGCAGGTTCTCTTACTTAACTGCAATAGTCTAAATCTTCAAAGCACAGCAGTCCAAGAAAGTTAGTCAGAACTTCCCCCTCATTTTTAGGAAAATTCACACAAAAACTTTGTTATTAGCAAGACATTTTTCGATTTTCTGAGAGGATTCTCAAGCTACAAGTTAGGTTTTATTTTCACTACCATTCTACGTCCACACGTGGCAGTGGTCAAAGCAGTGTAGATGTCGTTCACAGCACCTATTTTCAAAAGCGAAACTTCACGAAAGTCTCTTAGTAATTATAGAACAAAATTATCGGAATTTTTTCATCAAAAATGTACTTCTGCATTTGTTCATATGTGATCTTGTATTGATGGTATTGAAGCACAAAACCCGCGTTTTAAACATCATGAAACTGAACACCAGAAGTTTACACCTCTTCCGGAACATGCTATGTTACTGCCTCATGCTCCGCAGCTACAACTTCAAGAAGTCCCCAAGCCGATACCCCGACCATTTCTGGCAAAACAGCGCGCATGGGGTACCATTTGTCTGCGAGTAAGAAAAGCAGCAAGAATGATGCACGACAGTGAGTGACTGACGGATTAATATGGATCCAAAAAATAATTGCAAAATTTTAGGCGTTCACGTCAATTTTGGCATACTTCATCATTTCTTTTACTTCAATCAAGAATGGCTAATACGCCCTGTTGGAAGACTACAGCAATATCAACCGCTACTTGATACGTTAGATTTCTAATAAATGAACGCTTTTTAAGAAGACGTGGATAATGTCTTTTGTAGCCACATTACGTGTACGGTTTATTGTGGAATACTTTAGTGAGAAGTGTAACAGAAGGTTCAGATTGGGCTCCAGAGAAAAACATTTACGCTACAAGTTTTTTGGTTTTATTCCAAGTTTCATGCTAGCTTTTTTTTTCACGAAAAGTGAACCAGCCGTTAAAACTAATCCCACAGTCCCCTGACTCATGCCGAAATTGATCACAGTATTGTCTAGCATGTAGGCTCCGACCCCTCCCAAAGATTTCTGCTTCAACCAGATCGGCGCCTGGAAGGTGGGGCTCCGTGATCTAATTAAGGCTAGAAAACGATCAGAAAGCTTGTTCGCGAGGGAGGCGCAGACTGCGTCGCGGACGCGAGCAGTCGTCTTCTAGGACATGAGGCCCCGCTTCCAGAAGCCAATCTGATTGAGGCAAAGAGCAGATCGCGTCTTCTTTTGAGCGAAAAGGCAAATGCATGCTAGAAAAGAAATTCTGTCACGGCCTCGCAAGCGAAGCCATCATGGCGGCTAGATACTGCAGCAGCTCTTCAAGCTGTGACTCGTATACAGTGGGGGAAAAACGAAGTTGATGTTCTTTTGAAAAGTTTGCGAGCCTGTAGAGCTTGAGCCCAATGACTCATGTGTAAGGCACGGACGCAACCACTAAGAGGTACCTCGAAAAAAGCGCCTACAGACTACTGCTAGCAGACCCTGAATACTCTACAAGGAATCTTCAGAAGACGAGCAAGCAAAGATTTTGAAAGTGTTATGAGGAATGTTCTCCACTTGGTAAATACTTGGTGAGTTTTCCAGCAATGACAAACGTAGGCGATTATTCTCTATCGGTTCACTTCGACGATTTTAGGCTTAACGCCTTCATTAGAGACTGGAAAGTTAGCCCTCTACATGTTTTTTGTTAGGAGCACAGATAAGGCACCGGGTCTCTTCGATGTACAACACCCCCTGTTTCTGAAAAAACGACGCGCAGTCGCCCGGTTCATGTGACATTACCGTAGCATGGCCATATCTCGTTTCAGAGTGGGTAAATTCTTAATTTAAGATCACCATTCAACTCAGCTCAGCACGGAGCTTCTGATACATATATAGGAGTGCCCGCTTAGGCAGTACATAGTAGGTCAGATTCCACGAATCGTTTCATTGGCTTACGGTGGGTTACTTTGTGTGCATATTCATTGCATTCACTATACGATATAGACTTACGAACAAGGATAGTGACCTAGATTGATTGATTTTTGCGGCGCTTTCTTTGCCTCTTTTTCAAGCAAAGGTCACCTGTCTCAAATTGTGATCTTAATAATTCTTTTAGAAAGAAAACATGGCAGGAAGCGGCAGCAAGCATCAACCACTGAAGTTCCCGAACGAAAATTCAGGTGATTTTTAGTTTATGTATCTCTTTATTTCTTTTTTTTATTTCTCAAAATCAGTAATCTTTTGCACTACAGTGTCTATTACAGACGTCCGGCGTGCAGGAACTGCGAAAATTGCAATTTCTTTTGTAATCGATCTAACAGTATTCTTCGGGATCAATTCAGCTAGCTTTTGCTTGGGGGCGGGAGGGGGGGGGCTCGCCCAAATACAGGGTCTTAATAAATTTTAGAAGTAGCAGGATCTAGAGAATTGTGCAAAGCGCTTTTTTCTTCGGCTTTGCTGACCTGTATAATCAAATGTCTACATCATTATGGTTGGGGCTTTGGTATTTGTCATGCTTTCTATCTGCATAACCCTCCTTCCTTCTGTGACTAAGGATCGGTTGGTATTCTGTCTTCTTTTATGTCCAGTTCTTTTCGATTTCAGTCCTTTTAATGGAGCATCATGAGTGTATACATGAAAATAAATAAACTGTTTTCAAGAGAAGTGTTGCTGCGTTCCATCGGCTGAGGCGTTGAGTTCGAAACAGCTTTTTGACCATGATTCATCATCACATTCATCGAGTCTGCAATGACCTAATATCTTGCTTCCGGATCTTACGGCTTCAGACGAGGTTATGACCAAGTCATACTGGATTTTCAGGCCGTGTGGGGATCGTACAGGCGGACTCGGGTTGAGTTATCGAAAGTTAGGAAAGAAATTTTACTCTATAGCTTTCAACTCATTTGTGTGTCGTACTGCACGGTGGCTCAGCCTCCTACCAAGACATATTACCTCTTGTAGCACTTCCGCTGAATTTCGGAAGAAACTTTCTTCGATTGATGTTTTGCAGATTCTAAAAGTTACAGATGTATGACTCCGGAAAAATTATGAAAAATTTTTTGGCACTTTTGACAATTTTTTATGGCTCTACTGACCTTTTGTAGACAGAAGTCAGTGATAAGTTCGGAATCTTGTAAGTATTGCTTCTTGCCTTACTTGTAACCGTTCGGACAGGTTTACAGCTCTTCGCTTGGGAAGCCGTTTGAGGAGGTCAATAGTTGGCGAGCCCTCTTCCTTGAGGACCCCCCCCCCCATCCCGCTCGCCCAGGGTCCGTGGCGGATTCGTCCGTCAAGGTGGAGTGGTCAGCCAGCCCTGGTACCTTCGACCTTTCATTGCGTTCGGGTAAGGGACCAGGAACTCGGCGGAAGTATCCTCACCTACAGAAGAAGGAGAACGACGTGTTGGTCCAACGAAGGGTTTTCCACCTGTCTACTTAATCATTTATGAATACTTTTCATTAGTTGGTTGCCGGTTTTTTGCCTTGTTTTGGAGCACCTTGTGTATATTTTGAATAAATAAATAAATGTTCTTTCCAATATCAAGCTTTAGTGAAGGGGGCAAGGTTGGCCCTAGAAAAATGCACGATTCATCGTTCCTCCTATCACAACTATGGTCATGACTCGTTCTCAAGCCCATGCCTATAAGAGAAGCCAACAAGTCCTAAAGCGAAAACGCGCTTCAGTGGTAAAAGACTTGTATACCCATTTGAATTGTTCTCATGACCGCAGCTGAAGTACTTCAAACTTTGTTCGTTGATGCATTTTAAACTTGTTTCCATAAGTGGTATGGAGTGACTCTCTAAAGACGGTTTTTGAAGAGAAAAAATCTTTCTATGCTGTGAGTGGAGGAAGCATCACAAGTCGTGATAGTTTACTTCTTACAATTAGAAACGGGTGGGGGGACTCTACAGTCTGCCCCAATCGGGATCAGGCCGAACCGTCGGCTGAATTTGCGCGCTCGCAGCGCTAGGAGTTTGCGCTGCATACGCGCGCTGTCGCAGAGAGTGAAGAGATCGAGGAGAGAGCAGACTAGCTAGCCGCCGATGTGGCGCGAAACCCTCGCGGCGCGGACTCCCGCCATGCCGATTTTGGCCTGGTTAGGATTGGGGCAGACTGTACAGTGATCAGAATTACTAAAATCACTCAGCGGCAGTGTCCGCTCTAAATACTGAATCTGTTCTTGTCTTTCTAGACCTTTTTGTTAAGTTGACGATATGGCTTTAGAAGTGTGAAAGAATTAGAAGACATACGATGTGCTTGACGGAACGGATTACTTCACTTACCTTATCATTACTGCGAGCGCTACTACTTGTTTTAAAGTTTATTGGTAAATAGGTGGACTTATTCCAGTAGACGGATATATCAGCTCTTCAGCAATTTTCTCACTTCGTGTGCAATGCTTACATCATCTAAACGACCGAGGACCTTAATTGTGCACCTCAAATTTACCCTCAAACACCGTCCACCCAGATTCTCGACTTCCATGTTTCTTGTGGCTTTGAGGCCTTCTCAAGTTGTCCCTGATTGCGAATATGAAGTCAAGAATCCGTGAAAACCCCGATTATACCCGCTTCGGAAGTCCGCTTCGACAAAAGAGTACTCCTTTGGGCGGGCATTCGTGAAGGGTTGGGGGAGGTAGACTCCAAGGGTCCGCCATTCTCTTCGTTATTCCGGAACGATTTTCTCCGTTACGAAGGTGCCGCGAATTTTGATTGATAGGGGACCTTATTGTATGCTGTCAAAGACTCCTCTTCACTTAGCGTGAACGGTGTCTTTAACTTTGGACGGCACTGCTTAGGAGCAAGAGGGACCTGAGAGATCATCGATCTCGGACCTGAAAATTTTTGCGTCACAAATACCCTATTTTCCGGAGTATAAGCCGCATTTCTTTTCACCGCGCGCGGGCTCAAATGCGATGTCGTTCGCGATGCGCGAAGCCGCACAAGCAGCAACTACTGTCTATTTCGCCTGGTAATTTAGTACGGGCTTTCTGCTTTCGTTCTTTATTTGGTTTCTTCGCAAGTGTATTGTCTGTAACAAAATTCTCTGCCCTCTCATTTATTCTTCAAGAATCCGCTGACCAATAAAAGAACGTTCAAATACCAGTAGTAACATGGAATCGAAAGGTGATAAGCTTCAAACCGGTAAATCAAAATAAAAGAAAACACAACTTCAGCACCAGTAACGTCATTGAATAAAGGAAAGCACAGTCAACCAGTAGTATCATTTAGGAGAGAAAACACAACCTAAACACCCGCAAAGTCATATGAAACAAGAAAAAAAGTGAAGACATGACTATCCGTACTAGAACCGACTTTTAAATTTGCTATATAGCTCCTTTCAAAGGCGTTTTCGCGCCATTGTTCGCTGCGGCGGGTGCGGCTTATATAAGGTGCGGCTTATACTCCGGAAAATAGGGTATTTCAATTCCAAGGTGTCCCAAAAAATGAAAAGACATCGTTGATAACTTCCTTGCTTTCACGTCTTTCGCCGAGCCTGAGGCACCATTCTGTAGAACAAGGTTCAACTTTAATCTAAAGTATGGAGCGAATCACTGATCGCTCTTCATGGGATTATGGTAAAAGCTTCCAGCATTTGAAACCATTGTGAATTATGCCAACTGAAAAAATTTTTTCAAAAAATTTGGAAAATCGCGTACAAGGACTTTGGTGCGGGTTGATTCTACTACACAAGTTTTTACGAGTGTTTTCAGCTTTTTTGATGGTGTGGTACATTTCTGGCAAAGTGCTGGGATTCTCTCATTACGATTTACCTGGGATAACTTAGGAAAGAAGCATCACAGTAAAGTGGAAGTTTCATATTCAAAATCAGCTCCATTGCCATAGTACAAGACGGTTTGTTTGATTTTGTTCCGAATTAGAATATGGCTTCCAACGGCCTATAGTCTCTGTCGAAGTTCTTGCCGTAATTCTACAGTAATGAAGAGCGATCGATGATTCGCTCCATATTGTATATCTAATTGTTAGTACTCAAACATGCTTTTGCATAGAAAGCGAGAAAAAGAAGATAGTCAGAAATGGCAAACCTTGCCCCAGGCCTCCCACATACTATGTCATGGCAAATCTTACAAGGAAACGATAGTTAGTGTCCGTAGCCTTTTGAAATGAAATGTATACCATCTTCGCACGCTGATTCCGAATCTGACTTCCGCTTCTGCTAATCGTTTCTCTAAAAGAAGTTTTGACGGATTTTCGCATCAGATTTGGCCACCCGAGATATGATCGGAACACAAATACCGCTGGTAATTGTGGTGTAGTGGCGAGTGCGATAACCTCACAACTTGTTGCAAGTGTAGGTTCGACCCTTTTGTAATTTTCAGTTTGGATTGCCTCAATTAAGTTTTTTTTTGAGAGTTAGGTTTCCTCGAGATAAATGCATGTCCTTACTCTCTGAAAATTTGACGAGGAGTCGTTTTTATATAAGTGTTTTCTACATTTATTCCAAAAGGTGCTTATGAAACCGAAAATGAACGGAATAAATGCATATTAACATGTTCCCATGTTGGTGCTCCTATCGTATTTGCCTCGCACGGCCAAACTTGGCTCGAAAAATTTTCATATCTTCTTTCAAAGAAACGATTAGTAGAAATGGAAGTCAGATTCGGAATCAGCGTTCGAAGACAAGTAAAATGGTGTACATTTTATTTGAAAAGGCCACGGACACTATGTAAGCTCATTCCCTTGTTAGTTACTATAACTTTATAACTTTACCTCTATATGGGTCTTGGTAATTGTGAAGCTTAATATGCAAAACCCGAAAAAGTGACATTTTTGCATCAGGTCTGCTTGATTTCTCAATTTTAAGCCTCGAAAAAAATCAACCAAATAATTTCTGGGCACTACGGTGTTTACTGCGTAGTGACCAAATTGGAGGTCGTACTTTCTCGAAGAAGAACCGACTTTAAGGCATTTGCAAAAATATGATTTTGGCTCCAAACTTCACATGGATTAACACTTGTGCGATTTGGCAGTCATTTTGTAAAGCTTGCTTTGCTCCACCGAATGATTCTCAACTCTGCTAGGAAAAAGAAGACAGCTACTATTGTTTTATTTAAAAAAGAGTTTACTTTTGGGACAAAATATAAAGTGTCTAGCTGAGAACGCCACATCAGATTCTCGTAAAAAGAACTAGGATATTTCTGAATTTCCGAAAGAAATTAAATCTACATGAAATCTGAGATTAGTCGACTCTCGAGTGAGGTGGCCGATGTCGAAATGACTTTGTCTCCATTTCATTATCTCAGCTGTTCTTGCTCAGCGCGTGATTTTTGCGCTCGCATTCGGTTTCGATGCCAAGCAGCCGCGACCTCATTGTCTCCTCCCTGAAACCCATTCACATTCGAAAAACCTTTTTTCTCATCTTATCTTGTGAAACACTTTGTCCCATTCCCTTTTCCTCATTCTTTTTTCCTTACACTTATAGTTTCGAAATGCATCTGTTCGCCTGTTAACTTACAGCTACAGCTGACCTCTGTTTGGTCAGCAAATAACTTTTAACTGATGACTGCTATTTACTGTCTTCGTCATGAACACGGTTCGGTACGGGGTGGCTTTTGGAAAATGCAAAAAAAAACGAACTCCCCCTTGATGCTAAACCCTTAACGTAGAAGAACCACCAAAAACGAAACGTCGATTAAAAAAACGTCGCAACTTTTGTGGCTTTTCGGCAGCCTCAATAACGATACCCCTTTGCTATTCCTCCCAAAAATGATAATCTTGCTTACAAGCCACCTGTGCCGAGCCCTGGTCATGAATCAAAATCTTTATAGATGAGATCTACATCACAAATTTGATTCGCTCTACGAAACACCACCAAGGGTTATCAGAATGTTGTTTTTTGAGAAGCCCGTGTCGAACAACTGGTTTGAAATAAGCGGATTTCTTCAGAGATCAGAAAAGGTGGTAGCTGTTATTTTTGCTCGACTTGGACATGCACTTAACTATCCAAAATGATATAAACCCAACTTTTCTCTAAGTTTTACTTTTATATTCTTTTCATCTAGCCAGCCTTTTTTTTATTCAAATTTTTCTCAGAAGTGATTGCCTCATTCCTTGTGCAATAATGTTTCTGGTGGTATTAATGCGACTAAATTAATCTATGGAGTAACGTAGTTTACACAATCATAATCTTAGAATGTCAGAGAAAGCAGTTAGCATGTAAAAGCTGCTGTGAATTTTTTGAGGAAAGCTATTGAGTTCTCTTACTGCGACTGTTCAAATAATCAAACTCGTAAGGTTTCTACAAGTCTGTTCGAATAATTCTTAGGGTATTTGTACCGTCCTGCGATGAGGACAGTGGAAAGGGATTGAAAAAACTTTAAAGGAGAGATAAAGGGTTTCTTATACTGGTGTATCAACAATTTGAATATAATGAGTTGCCATAAATCTTTCCTGGGTGGAAGTCGCAAAGGAGAAGCCGAATAACTTCCTTTTTCTACTTCATTATTTAATAGTTCGAGTGCTTTGGAGTAGAACTGTACGCTAAAACAAGAAAAGACCTAAAGATGGTGTCACAGATTATGTTTCATCAGCACTTTCATTTTCAGACTTCAAAAATATAAAAAGTGAGGACGAAAACGAGTTTATTTCTTCCAATACGTGAAGTACTAGAAGTTGCATGGGTGTAGTAATTATTTTAGCAGTTATCTATTAGGTAGGCACGAAAGTTTTTTTTTGCATCTTTATTCGAAAAATTCATATCTTCTGAGTTTTCCAAACTAATTGCTTGCTTTCATTTTCTTATGAAATAGTGAATAATCTTCTTCATGAATTTATCCTAGCGGCTTCCTGCTGGGCATACCTTACATAGTTGGAAGCGGTAGATGAAATTTAGTCAAAATTTGATTTCTGAGTTTGGTTGTAAAAAAATTCATAAAATTCGGAGGAATCCGTACGGGTTGGCGAAGTTTGTGCTGATTGGGCGTTTCTATGAAAGGTTATGATTTTCGAGGACTAATTCACTACAAATTTGATTTTTTGGCGTTTTTTCTAAATCACAACTTTTAAGAGACGTTCAGTCAGTGCAAACTTGCTTAGTTAGTAAGGGCAGGTAAACCTATAATGCCTACTGCTCCGATTTTTATTGCAAGTTCCAGAATTTTGCGATCAATTTCAGAGAGATCAAAATTTCAATACATTTCTCCTATCGCTTCTATCTATGTAGGCAGCGTATGCTCGATAGAATGCTAATAAAACATTTTTATAAAGAGCATGATTTACTCTTTTAAAAAAATAGATGCAAGCAAATGCTTGAAAAAATCAGAAGTTACATTCGAAAATGGTGCGACATTTTCCGACAACGTAACAATTTGGTTCTTATGTACAAAAATTGAAGACTTTGCTTATTATCTTTTATCCGTGATTTTCTGCGAGAAAAGAATTCAAAATTTCTATTTTTCCATATCAACTACTCAGAATCTTTAATCATTAGTACAAGACAGTCATGCCCCACCCAACATGGCTGAATTTTCCAAAGCTCAGTTTTGGCTTCGTAAGATTCTTCAAGCTGTGATAGGAAGATCAGTAATTTGGTGTATGGATACAAACAAGGTTTTCCTTAGCGAATAGCAAGAAAATTTATTACTTATCTTGGAATTCTGTTATTGAAAAAAGACACATTTGCGCACAATGAAAAGCCGGTGTATCTGGCTCCTTTGCGCCTCCTTTTTACCAAAAAATAGATTCTACTTGAACAGAATTCACATAAATATTGAAGTGCTCTTTCCAGATATACCAATGAACGGATAAAAATCTGTCTGCAACTTCTGCAGGAACCTCAAAAGCGAACGTACCTGTCTATGAGGTAACCTAATTTATAGCCGAATCTTAGTCCCAAGCTTAATCATACGAATTCTCGAATCGTCGCTGATTCCTTGATCATGCACGAACGCACGGTCTCGTAAACACGATATGCTCATGCAATTGTGTAAAGAGGCAATTAATCAGAGCGCCATGCCATCAGATCAGCCCTTCGAAACGTGGGAAGGACTCAGCTAATCTCATCTTCAGGCACGAATCATACGCATTTTGTTTATTCATGCACGTAAGAGACTTGTGTGGTCGTCTACCTTCCTCTCATCATCACGTCATTTTTTATGTTGTTGGGTTTAGAAAATTTGTTTTGAAAAAGAAAGGCATTTAAGTAAAGTAAATTACCAAGTGAAATTAACGTCGTTCCCTATTTCCAAAGTTTGGGGTTCACATTCGACAAGAAGACAGACTTTACAAGGAGAATGGCCCTCAAACTGTCATATAAGTTTTGATCCGCTTGAAATTGGTGGCCGAATTTCAAAAACATTGAATGCTCCAAAAAATTCCACATAATTCTCACTTATCCTTGTTATAATATATAATAAACACATCAAATATTCACTGAAATCAAGAAAATTATAAGCATAGTTTGATAATTCTTCATCCAAAAATTCTGGGTTCTTCATATGTTTGCAATCATATTTATTGTTGGATTCAAAAGTACTGCGATAAAATCATCCCTCTGCGTGCTCGTTTCCCCGGAAATATTTTGCCAAGCAATGACTAGAAATCATGGGACAAATTATAATTTCAGAGTAAAACAAGACTCACACAAAGTGAAATTGAGTAGGTATTACACAAAGTGAAATTCTTTAATAAACTTCTGTAAAGAAATCAAAGGCCTTAATTTGTGAATAAAGAGCGGGCTGTACACAATGGCATTAATTTGAAAACTCTACGTGTAAGCTCCCATTCTTGTTCACTTAGGTTACACTGCACACTCTTCCATTTATTTGTAATTATACCTAAACCCTACATAAGTTTGAAGGACTCCTCATTACTTCATACCACTTTCGGGAGCCTTCCTGTGATGAACGGAAGAGCGCCAAGCTGGCCACAGTACTTTTGGTCTAATTTAGTTCATTCTCCGAAACTGTGGAATTTACATACTTATATCTTTGAGCTTCACTTTTTGATTAAATCCAGGTAATAAGTTAGCAAATCCTAAGTGGCACTTCAAGTGAAAAGTTCTGCCATTCTTTCAAGTGTCACTTTCCAGCTGTATTTACATGTCACACTTATGAAGATTCAAAGCTGTTGAAGTTTTTTCAGGTTATTCAATTTCTATTTTTTCAAAGACTAAATTTTCGAACTGCCTTCATATCAGCCGCAAAGCACTCGGGAATACATAGTCGATTCAAGCAATGAAGGAGAATGACGAGCGTGTTGTTTCAAACGTATCGGAACCAGCTGCCCACTAGAGCTCCAAATAAGGTGATTGAAACAGCAAATTCTATGGGTTTTTATTGCGTTCGATTTTGCTTTTTTTTCAAATTTTCTTGATGAGACTACTTTCGCTTTGTGGGCGCAATGCTTCCCACTCTCTGACTTGAAATGTATCATTTTCATTTATGAGGTGGGTGCAAAAGTTCTTGCGCCGAATTTTCAAAAAATCATAACTTCCTTGCCACTCAATGGATTTTCTTGATTTTAATTTCATCTGAAAGAGGAAACCATTCCCTTTACAACGGTACCTTTGCTGTGAAGCGTCGTTAGAAAGTTCCAAAGCTAGCAGCAATTGAAGGAAAGTAGTCAAGATCGACATTTTTCAAGCTGGTTCACGAAAAATTCTGCAAGTATTCTTATTTGATAGAGAAAATTTTGCACATTACAGTGGTACCTTTTTCATTGATTAAAACGAAGTAGATCGAGAGTTAGAAGCAATTAAAGAGAATTTCTTTAGTTTTGCAATTTTTGAGCACAATCAAAAAAGCTTGAAAACGTCACAGAATAGGCGAAAAAGTCATAAACATGGGTTTTGTGATCTTCCCTTTCCAGCTGAGCGAAAATCGTGCCAATCGGGAGCAATTTTTATTTTTCGTGATTTATTCGGATTTTCGGGTCTGCGTTTTTCACGAAAATGAAAATTGCTCCCGATTGGCACGATTTTCACTCAGCTAGAAAGGAGAGGTCACAAAACCCATGTTTATGACTTTTTCGCCTGTTCTGTGACGTTTTCAAGCTTGCAGAATTTTTCGTGATCCCAGCTCAAAAAATGTCGATCTTGACTAATTTCCTTCAATTGCTTTTAACTCTCGAACTTACCAACGCTAATTCATGGCAAAGGCACCGCTATAAAGAAAAAGGTTTTCTCTTTCAAACAGAAATAAATGTAAAAAATTCCACCAAGAAGGAAGGAAGTTATGGTTTTTTTGAAAATTCGGCGCAAGAACTTTTGCACCCACCTAATATTTTTTTGATAAAGCATCATGCATCAGAATACTGTCCTATTTTAGTCCGCAGCCGCACTAATTACTGTACCGATTCGTGAGATAATCGCTGTGTGTTGAAAAATGTAAAGACATCACGCGATAGATTTTGAAAAAAATATTGAATACGGTATCTAGAATAATCGATTACAAACGATCTTTGCGTCTGTAAGGTAATTAATTTTTTTGGAATATGTTGAGCACTCGTTATATCAAATTTAGATCTAGAGAGGAATATGATTACTGTAGAAACAATTCATATCTCTTCATTTTTTTTCAGTCATCTACTGCCCAAAATTTTTCGCTGCAGAAACAAATTCATCTATATACGTCCCATTCAGATTGCTTGATTGTCTGTGGCAAAATGCTCCTATGAAGATGACAAATAACAATTGACATGCATGTTTTAATATGTACCTGCCAATCATGTGGACTTATCACCTGACGGAAGAGGATGGATGCACACATGCATATGTCAAGAAATGCGGCTGATGAATTATAAACAAGAGCTTTATGATCTATCGTCACGAGATGGATATTTTTGGGTAATAGGTCTGCAAATTATCTCTCGAGACAGCTTTCTTCGGAAAACTGGTGAAGATGAAATTTTACAGTCATTCACATTAACTTAGGATAATGGCAAGATCTTGGGCTAAACGCAACTTTTATTCAGTTCTTAATAAAGTGATGTAAACAAGCAAATAAGCCAACAAAATACATTCATGGCAAGATCTATAGTTTTTTCGTCGCTCTCTCTTGATTTAGTGCTCTACTTGCTAATAAAATAAAGAATGGTTGAGCACAATAATTTACTGGGATAAAAACTCCGAATGCAGTATAGTTTTCTGCTATATTGAACAGGTAGTTTGTATGAATTCTAACTTTCTAACTCAATTTCAAATCTACTTTACGGCTCCCCCCTTATGATCCTTGATGTTCTAAATGTGAGCATATCAAACCTCCTCCAAATTAAATTGCATGAGCATCGTATATTTGTTGTATTGATATTCCAGGAGATTCGATTCAGCAGGCTGATATGAACCTGCTCTCACATCTAAATGTGTTTGAAGAAGATCAAGACAAAGAGGTGAAGACAAATAAACCTAAATTTATCGTAACAACTCTGCAAGTTCTTGTCTATTCGTTGTTACGAATGTATTAGGTTGTCCCATGTTTTCGTTGCTATACACCGAAAAAGAAGCTGAAAGCAACGACAACGTTTTTTATGGCCTCCTTGATGCTAAATTCGTTTTTTCACAACAATTAATCTATGCGCAAAAGCAAATGTGGGTTCACTTCAAGGTCAATAGTATCCGAGTAAAAAGTATGTAGTTCGGGAGATCCTATTTTTGGATCAGTTGTTATTTTTGAAGATTTTATATGGATTGAAGATATATGCAATTATCAGGCGTTCGAAACAGCAGCAACTTGCAGCTGCTTACACTTACACAATATTTATACTTTGAACGTCGGTACAAAATCGCACAATCAAGAACAACATTCCTCTAACCAGCCGTTAACTTTCAATGTAATGCGTTCAATATGAAGCCTTTTTGTTCTTGGAGAGTTCTGCATTTTTTTCTCAGATCTACCCTGTATCGAATGTTTGCTGCTATGAATAAATAATATGAATACGAATTATTTACAAATTCAATTTGGATCATCCATTGCAATTCTTAATGCCTAGTACCAAAAAAACAAGAATATTTGAGTGCGCTTGAAACTGGTTTTCTTTAGTTTTCCTATTTGCTGAATAATTAGTGTTTTATTTGTCTGAAAAAACCTATCCTTGGTGTCTCAACAAGATTTCCATATGCTCGATTTTTAAACATCCAGATAATTGCTTTCACAAAATTCTTACTGTTTGGGGATCGAACAAAGAGAAGTCGAATACCCGTTTAGCTAATTTTTGGATATTTGGACATCAAATTTTTCAACTTCAAATGATTAAAAATTTCGGAAAAGTAGGAAACAAAATGAGACTGCAAATTTACTACCAATCACCGTTTCTGATTGAGAGCGTAACATTTATGTCGAGCATTTCTCACTTACAACCCAGATTTATTACGAAAGGTTTATATAGCATAACACTTTATCACGGGAAGAGGGGAAAAATGCATTATGATATGGCGAAACAATTTTTTAACTCTGTATAGCTGTGAGACTAAAAAACTTCTCGAAAAAAAGGTCCAAATTTTCTGCGTACAGATAATAAACGAAGAGCACATAAGACCTAATTTTCGAAGGGATATATTAAACAACTAAAAGTTATGGACAAAAAACTTAAGATGTGATAACTAGAAAACAAAAAGCAAAATCAAAACTCCGTTTCGTTCCTACCCTTTGACGGAGATGAAGAATGTTTGGTAGCCCTTCCCGGAACTCCTCATTAAGGAAGGAAGGCTGACTTGCTTATGTTTGTGCATTTTCATGACAACCTTCGCTCCATCATTAGGCTCGCAGATGAAACGAAGTGAAGAAAGTGCAAGAGCATATTAACGACGAAGTCTTAAGAAGTCAATAATCTTGACGTCTGCTTCTTCGAAGTGAACACCGTTAACAAAGTGCAATATGCATCATTTGTTTTGAATTATACATTACCTCTTCAGTAGTTCTCGATCTTTTTAATCACGCCTTCCCAAGTGTAAAGTACAGAAGTAGATCAAACATGGAAAATGACCTTTTAGTGCACATCTCGTTCGTGGTTATGGTGCTCATTTCATCTTCAAATCCTTCTGAAGGCCGAAATCACATCTCGTTTGGTGCAAAGAGTCACGGCAAGAAGCCTATACTATTTCTGGGAACTTAGGTCTTTCAGCTGCATACCATGTATCGAATTGGCGGATAACTTCATTCCACTTTCTTTGTTGTTCTATAAAATTCCACTCCTTTTCGTCTTGTCTCGTAATTCTGAGCGGGGTATCATTTAATTGGTAAGATTCCATAGCCAGCAAATATACAAAGCTCTCAAAACCATTACTCACTACAATTTTCTCTGTTTCTTCTTGCCCTTCTTCCATTTGATAATTTTTGAATGTATTTGAGCACTTGTTTCCTTGTACAACAACGCAAGCACCCTCAGAGTTGTCCACGTGCCAGCACCATGCTAGCGTCACGCCAACGTCTACGTGGATTGACTCATATTGATCGGCGGCGCTAGCACAGCGCCATCCCAGCGCTGGCACGGAACTCTGAACGCAGTTTAAGGAGCAGAGGTGGAAAAAGAATTCAAATATTTTTATGATATGTTAGCGTGTGGTCTCGGATGAAAATTTATGAGGAATCTTAACATAGTTTATAGAATAATTCACATAATTTCCTGGCCATGATGGCGAAGCCCAACACGATTTAGGCTCCATTGAAAGTTGCTCGTGCCAGTGCCGTGTCTGGACGGCGGTCGATCAATACGCATCGCATGCACGTAGGTTCCGCCAAGGTGCTGCCACGATGCTGGATCGATTGCTTATGAACTGGCGAGGTGACCACTCGATAAATAGATCTTCGCATATTGCCAGCATTGTCTGCACACGAAAAATTTCGAGCTTCTAAAAATCACTAAAGCCAAAAAGAGAAAATATAGAGCTCATTAAAAAATCTGCAGCGTCTAAAAAGCATCATTAGTCGTATCCAAATTTTAGCGCAGAAAAAATTGTGATAGGAGAATGCCTACAGCTTTGGATTCGGCATGTTGACGATTAATCTTGTTCAGTTATTCCGTTTTAATCCAGCTCACACTCAATCATTCATCATTTAATCACATTTACGATTTAAAAAAATTTAGAGATCATCAAGGTTTTTTGTGAGAGAAAATTTGCCTTCTGTTAAGTTTTGTGTAAATACCAAATGATAGCAAGGATGTATTTCTATTCTATTCTAAAACCATATATATTATCCTCTCTGAATTCGTTTCTAGGCTGAGAAATGTCTCGACAACTGCTGACCTAAAAAAAGTTTTCTTGACTGCAAAGTGTAAGACTTTCGTACAGATCACATGGCTCTACTATACTTCTCTACTTCTTCTACTATATCTTGCTATTGAAAGTATAGAAGTTCTCAATTTTCATAGAAAGTTCTGTAAGTTCTCCATAAAAAAGTATCCTACTGTTGTTTTTTTGTTAGATAAACATAAAATATCAATTTAGGCTTTACAATTTCTTAATTTGATATTCTAAGGCCTTCATGTTTGATTATGCACTGTAATAATAAGTCCAAGCCATGAATTATTTATCGGCTAAACCCCATTCAGAAATTCAGAGATTGCAGTTAGGATAGTATGATCACAACAAAGCTGCAAACTTTATAGATATACTCATTTAATTCCAGTGACATCTTTTATTGTAGAATCGATACAAAGAATCATTAATCAGAGAAGCTTTCCGACTTCGATCGTTTGATTATAGGTTTTGAATGAAGCTTTTTGTGTATTTCCTTAGGCATAATTCATTCTTTAGGGTTTTTGCTTCATACGAGGAAAATTGATAAGAATATAATCAATGTAATCTAAATTGGCTTAGTAGCTGCCGCTTTTTTCATCGGTCTGCTTCTGCCAGAGAATAGACGTAAGCATTTATTATTTAAATTCGAATGGTATTTTGATAAAAGTAAGCCATCTACTTAACGACGTATCACCTTTCTAATACTACGTTTTCTAATTCTGCTTCTTTTGTCTGCTCTGGCATCTTTATGCTATCATACTTGTCATTTTTGAGCACTTAATTTTGAAAACAAGTATTAGGTTGCTACTAAATAATTTCAGTCGCTTTTGCGGCTCTAACAAATTCTAAAGACAATTTTTTGTCTAGTATTCTGCATCTCCGAAAAGACCACTCCAAAGTCAATTGATATAGAGATTTTGTTTGAGTAGAATTGATTCCTCAAAGAAAGTGATCCGCAAAGAAGTAAGAAACCCTAATTTTCTCATCTTACGCATAATGAGAAAATAAGACAACTTGTTCAAAATAAAAAAACGCAATGGCAGATCACAAATTTCATTGTTATTCGATAAGTAGGAAAACTTGCTTGTATTCAAATATTTAATTACTTTTCTCTACATCCATTACATCGTGAAAATGAAGCTTAGAAAATTGCACAATTGAGATTTTGGAAATTGAGACATATTGGGGCAATGTTACCAACTATGGAAAATTCTGTGTAGTATTGATATTTGATAGAGGAAGCTTTAATCTACTTATACAAAGAAGATTTGGGAATATAAAACAACTAATAAAGTTTTTATGAAAATTTTCATGCCAAAACCAAATTACCTTTTGGCCAACTTAATAGAGTCATTTGCATTGCATTTGCATCAATCTAAATAATTGCCTTCCATAGTGACGATGATTTTTACTTATTCTCATGGAAATTTGAGAAATCGCTACCTTATTCAGTCGATTTTGGGCAAAGTGATGCAAAAGTGTGATGCTTTCAAGACCTCCTTTGGAGTGAAGCGTTCATGCTGAAGCTGACGAAAAATCAGCCAATCCACAACGTACGTAGAAGAATTAGGTTCGGCACATCTGGCTTATAAAGAAGCTGGATATCGTTTTTGTCTTTTCCGTGGCCGATAAAGCATAAAAACCGTGGGGGGGGGGGTTTAGTCGAAGCCTCGTTTTTTGAGGATTTTTTAACGCTTAGGATTTAGGGTCAAAGGGAACTTCGCCAAAATTCGCGAAACTCAAGCGGAGCTTCGTTTTTTGCACTTTAGAGAAGGCACCTACTGCCAAGCCCTAAGAAGAATAATGAGTCTTATTTGGTATCGGTTTTTTTGCTGTTCACGTTTCCTTTTTTTGCTTGTACCCCTCATGTCTGACTATCTATGTTCTATTCCATTAAACCATCAGATAATGCTAAAAATAGAAATGATATATTTGCCACTTTGAGCACTTCCAAATTTAGCAAAATCGTACATCTACTCTTTTAACATTGTACAGCGATAACATGCACTAAACTGAATATTTGGAAATCTTTCACAAACAATTTCACATAGAATGTTGTCAGAAAAAATTATTGTTTGGTATTCCAGACCACCACAAGGCGATTTTCTGCTATTCTGGTGCACTTTCCAGAGAGCTGCTAAACAACAGCTGCAGCATCAAAAACTCTACTTGAATGATATTCACATCGAGTTTTACAGCAGTTTTATGTAAAAATCATATCGGTGAGGAAGAGAACAACGATCCAAAGGGAAATTTTTGAATTTAATCTCTGTGATGTATAACAATATGCAAGTAACTTGCAATAAAATAATAAAATAAAAAAATAAAAATAATGATAACGAAGAATAATTAAAAGTTATCATTAATTCAACAAAACTTTGGTGTAACAAACTTTGAGATCACAAATTCGCAAATTAGGAACTTGAAAAGTTGAAGTTTTTTTGCCCTTTTGCAGGAGAATTTTTGAAACCTTCACTATTTTCACACGTAGTACCCTTCAAAAATATTATGAGACATGACCCACTCATGGTCAAAAATTTCTAAAAATTTTTTAAAAGAAAAAGTCATGTACTCCGATTTTTGGGCAAAGCATGGTGTTCATCTATGATAATATGGAACAGTGATTCCAAGAAAAATTAGAGGTGATAGTGTGGAATGGGCGGAGCTTTATAAGTGGCTGGAGTTTGCCAGCTTAGACGGATACGTCATCGAGATCCTTTCGAGAACACTCAATCTGAAACATAAATAAGCTTAACGGTTCTTCTTTGATGTTCAGAATCTATTCAGAGATTCAGCAGCAGGAACGGACTTTCCGAAAGAGATTTCTTTGCTTGCTAGTTTTGGGCTACTTTTTGTTTTTTTCTAGTTTGCATGGTCGAATACGCTCTTTCTGTAAATCCGTTCGTTTCTCTTTTCCGCACATCGCCTGAGGGGCAGAAGAGCCGAGCTGGGGGTTGAGGGAGGAGACTGAATCGATTAGGGAGGATGTTCGCCGGATGAGGGAGGCTCATTATCACTCACTATCAGTGGCCAGCAAAAAGCCGACCTGCCCGGTCGCGGCACGTGCGCATTTTACAGTCATTTTTCTGCCCACAAAATGTTCCATTTTTCATTTTTCCGAACAGCTGCTTGAATTCGATTCGTCCCCTCCAGCACACAGGTGTTTATCACAAGATTGCTTGGAGGAGCCCTGGGGGGGGGGGGGGTAACTTCGCTAATCCTGTAGCCGGACAACTTGCAGCTCAACTCAGCTCTCATCGAATCCATTAGTTACTTCCTGTGCGTTTGAGATTTTCGAATCAGGAAGTTTTTTCTGCAAAATGCTTCAGGCACAATTTTCGTGAGCCAGTCCCTCTCTCTTCCCCCCCCCCCCCCACCTTGAGTTTCGCTTGACACCCACCTGCTTTTGATGTCTCGCTTACGCAAAACACATGCTCTTCCACGATGTGTAATAATTTCTGGGGTGTGGTATCGGGTGGTCTTATAATCAGAGACAATGCTCGGATTGCACTTTCACTCTTACAAATTTTCAAGCCTAAATGTCTCTGACAGCATACTTTTTCATTTCTTTTGTTTCTGACCTTTGCAGATGTTTGCAGAAAATTCTGTTGGATTAGTTTGATCTCGGAATGTCACTACATCGTCCTTTCATTCGAAATTTCAAGTAGTCATAGAAGAGAGATTTCTGTAACTTCTAAATTCAAAGAATCGAAAATTCTATTTTGTCTTACCTGCTTTTTAAGCGAGATCTCGTATAAAAGTTTCCTATTCTATTTTTTTTACTATTTCACAGTAATCCCTGATTGCTTTATTTTGGAGACCTTTAAATAGCCAGCTGCAGAAGCCAATACGCTAATTGTTGACATAAGAATCTTCCCGAACACCCCTAGCAACGTTGATTCAGCTCAGATGAATCCTTGTAACAAGTAGTAGGTATTCAGCTCTTTAGAGACATACGGTATCCAAAAATAAATTAGATCATTCTCTTTTTCTTCACTCAATGAATCATTGTTCCCTTACACCTGGTTATTTATAATTACAACTCCTACACACGTCACTCAGTCTTCGCTTAGTAATAATCCTCCCACATTTCTAGACCATATTATAAACTTTGTGACTCACGCATGACACATGCAGGTACATGCAAAATTTGTTTCGAACTTTTTGATTCTTCCTCCGCAATCTCAGAAAGGTTCCAACAAGGGAAGGTCACGAAGTCGAGGTGGCCGATCACCACAAGCGGCACACCATTAGTCAGAGCTTAAGGCGCTGTTTCCAAATATGCTCTTTCTTTCTGCGGAACGCCTTTATGAGAAAAATTATGAGCATTTTTTAAAGTCAAAAAAATGAACCAGTGGTCGAGATAAAAATAATCGTTACAACCTGTCTAGAGCCAAAATGAAGCAGCGGCAAATCTCAGAATTATATTTTCTATTCTCCATTTTACCTCTACAAAGGCTGTAACGACTAATTTTATCCCGACCATCTGTTCATTTTTTGCCCCAAAAAGGTAATAACTCTGCTCACAAAGGTCTCTCTCTGTAGATGAGGAAAGCAGATTTAGAATCAGCGTTTTAAGCTCTCAGTAATGGTACGTAGCTTATGGCTATCGGCCTCTTCGAATGCGTAACAGTTCGTGATAGTCACAGTTCAAAAATTGGATGTCCGTGACACCTAATCTTTGAACTGTGACTATTACTAAAGATATAATAGCATATTTATATGGTGTTAAGATCACAAATCATGGTGCCTTTTATGGGGATAAGCTGCAAGAGACGTATAAGAGCTTAGTTGTTGATCTTTCGATTGCGGAAGCTTTTGGAAGTTTTTTCTGAGTCAGGATTCTCCGAAAGCATTGATTTATTAGGTTGTACACGAAAGTTCTGTCGCCCCATTTTCAAAAATTCATAACCTCTGAAATTTCCAACCGATTTGACTGCTTTTATTTTTATATGAAAGAGCAAGTCATGCCCTTTATAATGACATCTTAGCTGCTTGCTAGTGGTCATCTCTTGCATACATAGGAGCGATAGAAGAAAATTGGTCAAAATTTGAATTTTCTGTGTAGGGTCATAAAAAATCGGAGACTTGCAACAAAAACCAGAGCAGTTGGTATTATAGGTTCTTTTACCAGTTCTTTCTAACAGTGCCAAGTTTGCGTCGATTGAGCGTCCCTATGAAAAGTTATGATTTTCGAGCAAGCAATACAAAAGGGCGAATTCGATTTATTTTGGCATTTTCAGGGAAATCATAACTTTTCATAGAAACGCTCAATCGGCGCAAACTTTGCACTGTTAGAAAGAGCTGGTAAGAAAACTCACAATACCAACCGCTCCGATTTTTGTTGCAAGTTTCCGATTTTTTATGACCCTGCACAGAAAATTCGAATTTTGATTAATTTTCTTCTATCGCTCCTATCTATGCAACAGATGAACAATAGTAAGCAGCTAAGAAGTCGTTATAAAGAGCGTGGCTTACTCTTTCACAAAAAGTGAAGGCGATTAAATTGGTTGGAAAAGTCGGAAGTTATGAATTTTTGAAAATGATGCGACAGAACTTTCGTGCCAACCTAATACCTCCTAGGAGAATATATCTTTGGGGTATACTCAGTGGATTTTTTCCGGAAGGGTCAATGTTGCTCCGTAAACTGGTAGTAATAAACCACTGAAAAGGAGTAGTGAAAAAAACAATAAAACTGAAACGATTGAAAAAGTAAAAATAGTAAAAAACGCAAAAAATTTTAAAAAGTAAAAAATTAAATGAAAAATTTGCTATTTTCTGACATATTATTCTGTTACAACTTTTTCTGAAGATTCTAGATTTGCTCCATACTCAATGGCTAATTCACAGCATGATTTTTGCCGCAAATGCACCCATACACAACAACTTTAGACAATTTCGTAAGCTGCTCAAGTTTGCCTTTTTTCTTATGCTTCTCCCTTATCCTTCTTCGCTTCACTGATTTTTCAGAAGTATCTTTTCTATCGAGGTAGTTTGATGCTTCCAACTCCTTAAAAACGAGAGATGGGAAAAATATTTGAAAATTCCAAAAATTTTCTGTTTTATGAGGATGATGTAAAAATTGGTATGGGAGGCTTACGCTTAAATTTCTTCTATTTTCTCCACCTTTTGTTGGTCAAAATGCCAGTGAAATGGGATGATGCTGAAACGCTGGAAAACGAAATTGTTTAGAATTTCCATGACTTGGTGGGTTGTCTTGAAGCTGCAGGTGGCCGTTCGATTTGCTTTTGCAAAGAAGCACGCATTTATATTACAACAAACTTTTTAGAAATTTTTCTCTCATTTACAACTTTCCAGTAAAAAGTCTTAGCTAGCGTCATCGCTTCAGATATACATTTTCATCTTCTCCTTTACTTCATGTGCAGCAAACTCGTTATCTCTATCAATTATCTATTTCATTTGCTGGTAACATTTGTGCAGTACACTCGAGATTATTACGTAAATAAAGATTATAAAAAATGACTGTGATCGTCATTGAATTTACACATTGAATCGCCATCTTAATTATATTGAAGCCATCCTTAGGTCACTAGCTCATGAAAAGATAAAATTAGAATCGTAAACTTATTGTTTAAACACGCTGATTGTTCATTATTTTATTAAATTTGTTATCCACCAACGCCATCCTCTTTGTGCAAAACGTTTACTTAGCAACGAGTGCCGCAAAAGTGCAAAAATAAATAATAGATTAACTCGGCTGATTTTTAGATATCATGGCTATCTGCGTGAATTGCAAGCCTGTTTTTCAAATACGGTTGTAAAATTTCTGCTCTCCCCCTCCTTTCAACTATTTCCTCCTGTTTCAAACAGTTTTGATGCATTAGTGTTTGAAAAAAAATATTATGCTGTTTCTAATTTTTCGAAGCAGGAGCCGTAATCGAAATCACGATTATCTAGTTGCTGAAGATAAATTTCAGTTATTTGTGAGTAAGTTACAGAAACGCTTTGTACGTTCCATTCTTATTTTTCTGAGAAAACTTTTTGTCAAGCTTTCCTTCGAAGTTTTTGATTTCCGGGAAAAACTGACGCAAAATAATTTCCTATTCTGTAACTTTTACTGGAAAATTATAAATTCCCTCGGAGACCAACCAGGCATTTTGTTTACCTAGAAAGAACAGGCCATGTACTATATTGCTACCTGCCAAACTTTGTTGCTATCTCAGCAATTTCAGAACTAATATTCAAATCAACACTTTAGCGATATCAGTGTTTTCGCGATGCACACTGCTTCGATTCTTCAAAAAAGAAGCTTGCTCTTTAGCCTTTTATCAACAAAATTCTTCTTATACAAAAAAGATGAAATTGAAGAAAAAAAACTTTTGTTGCTCTAATAAAACAAAGGTATTCGCATGTTCGGGTCTTCTCGTTTTTGGAAGTGAGCGGAGCCCTCGAAAAAATTAAATGAACCTGAGCCCTTCCCAGGGGAGTTACACCCTCCCCATACTTTGATTATCGCCCTACTTCAGCCGCTTTTGCCCCTTAATATTCTTGACATAAGCATTGCATGACTCTCAACAGTTCATCTTTCCAATAATCCATTTAGCGTTGTTTATCGCATCTTCTTCCTACTTCATCTGCTTGCCAAGCATCCATCACAAGTCAGTGATAAGATGCACTTTGCGCGAGAGCTCGAAATAAATGCGCATTCGGTGCCATTAATCTTCACTTACGTAAGTAAGTCTTTTTCCTTTGCATCTTCATAGGCTTAATGCTCGTTTTGCACGGAAATCCTAAGCTAATTCTGATGTTTTTAAGTGTGTCCTGAAAGTCCGTTTGGCACTAATAAATGGGTTTTTATGGATATCAACGTCACATAAATGCTGTAGGTCATCCGGCTCAGACCTGGTGCTGGGCACTGGCTACTGTTTGTACAAAATCCTATAATAAATTTGAGTTTTTTTCGAAATGAAATGTAAATATTTTTATTTTGCTAATGAGCCTAGTGCTTCCTGTCTTCATCCATCCTCACTCCTCTTTTTCATTTTTGCCGCGAGCTGAGGAATGGCTGATCTCGTGCGTTGTTTGAATAATCTTCTTGATGTTCTTTTCTCTCCGATGAATCTTGAGTTTATTCACAGAATATAATAATAATAAAAAAGTTTTGTTGTTGTTGCTTAGCGAAATTGAATTGATGTTCAGCCTTCCATTTATATATACTCATTCTTACAAAGATGATCTTTTTAGCGTATTTATTCGTGCCTCTCTTGCACATCCAATTTCGGTGAAACTAAAATTTAGATTGAAAATTTATTTGTATTTCTTTGTTGTAGCGTTAACGTAAACTCCGATCTTAATCTTCTACAAAGTTATGGCCTTTCTATGAAAAATTTGCAGTAATCCTAATCGCAAATCATTTGCTCGAATTGCAAACGCGGAAAAATTTTATTGAAAAGCATAAATAAAATCATACATTGGATTGATCTCGTCATAAATATCACAACTATAGTATGACAAATATCATTCCAGTAAATCCCAATCAATTTGATTTTCTCTTTGCATTTTTGAGCCATCATAATAGGGTTCGCACAAAAAATTTTAATATTTGGCCTAACACTTATTAGTTCATACTAGATGGACTAAAAATACTATCTTCTTCTGGATCTTGATTCGAGTGATAATTTCAATCTGTGGTTCGTGCGCGAAGAAGGTTGGGCGAGAACTGGTGAAAAGGAAATGAGGAACGTTGGCTAGTTCATTGTAAAAAACAAAGTTGTATCTTATGCAACACTTTCTCTTTGTTCACCTGAGAAGTTCTTGTGTTTGACGATTTTTTGGGAGAAGAACAGATTCTCTTTCAGTTAAACTTCGAAATCCAACACTTTTTTTTTCGAGTCGGGCGGGTTCTCAGCACTGTTGCTAAAGCGTTATGCAGTTATTTTGATGTCAAAAGTTTTGTTGCACCAGCCCAGACCCCAGTGAGGTCAATTATTAAAATTCGCAATCATCTGTGTTCCTCGACCATTGAAACGACATTTTCGGAAAAGATATATGTAAGAGACTTGAATCAAATCAAATAAAATTTAGACCTTTTTTGTGAGCCGAGTGAAAGCTTTCCACCGTAGACCACGGTTTTGGAGACTATAAATGAAAAGAGGAAGATCCACTCAATTCCTTACGAAATTAGGTATAAGTTGGATAGGTTATGGTAGAGGTTAAGCATGCCTTACATATCTTCTTATCTAGTATCTAGAATACATGCTATATTCATATCCTTATCTATTAGGTTGATGCATAATTCCTGCACCAAAATAGGTACAGACCGCAATAACTCGGAGTAATCCTATATTCCAAGTAGGATTCGATATATCGTTTGATAGCGCAAACCTAGCTCTACAAGATGGTCCTCAAATATCTACACGAGCTTTAATCCACGCGAAGTTTTGAGCCAAAAACTGAAAAAAACCATGCGTCCGAAAACCTTAAGACAGATCTTAAAAAAATTGTAACTTCGTTCAAAAAGCTCATACAAATTTTCTTTCTTGTTCACGCGTAGACGTTCAAAGTAAGACATTTATCTATACGGTTGCAGTATTTTTTTCTCAACTAGCCGATGAGAAAACGAAGTTTTTCATGTTTTTTCCAAAACAATGCTGAGATGTTCTAGCACTGACAGTTGTATACTATAGGACCTTAGAAGCGTGAATGTGAATTTTCAGCTCTTTAGAGCAGCTGGTTTACGAGAAATATCGGATTTTTAGCAACTAGGCAAGAAAAATTTGGATAAGGAGAGCTAGATTCGTTATTTCTCGCGAACTAGCAGTTCTAGAAGGCTGAAAATTTAAAGTTTCATTGCTAACGGCATGTACTATACAACTGTTGATACTAGAACATCTCAGCACTAATTTGGCAAAAACATGAAAAACTTCAAAAAACTTCGTTTTCTCATCGGCTAGTTGAGAAAAAAATACTGCAACCGTATAGATAAATGTCTTACGCGGAAAGTCTACGCGTGAGCAAGAAAGAAAATTTGTATGAGCTTTTTGAACGAAGTTACAATTTTTTTAAGATCTGTCTTAAAGTTTTCGGACGCATGGTTTTTTTCAGTTTTTGGCTCAAAACTTCGCGTGGATTAAAGCTGGTGTAGATATTTGAAGACCATCTTGTAGAGCTAGGTTTGCGCTATCAAATGATATATCGAATCCTACTTGGAATATAGGATTACTCCGAGTTATTGCGGTTTGTACCTATTTTGGTGCAGGAATTATGCATCAACCTAATATTATTGAAGTATATATTATAAATACTATAAATGCAGTACACTATTTTTGAGATGTTTCTTATTAGCTGTCTATTCAAGATATATGCGTCAATGTTTAGTTGTAGCATAACGAATGCAATCGAAAAAGCTGTAAAATCTAAGAACAATGCAGTTTTCCGCGTTTACAACTACATTTGACAAATAAAAATGACAGTGTCAGTTTTTATATTTATCTGGCGCCATATCAGATCAATAGCTTTCTGCGAATATAGTGTAGCTGCCCATTTGTTATTTGTGTTTTTATGGTTATCCAGCATCAATCAATCATACCATCTAAAAAAATGCATATTCATTTTCCTGCTTGAGAAAGTGTAGAACGATGAGGTTGAATAAGTAAGATTCCAGTAATTTAACTTCAACGGGCGCCTATCACAAACTCTTTCGAAGTTAAACTACCACCCATCTTAATTTATAACTTGTCTATTTCAGAAAGTTATTGGATTCTCAATAAGTGATTGACTCAAGTGTTTTAGTTATTTTTTTCTCGCTTCGAATTACATGTCATCAAATAATATTCAGTGGGATCTGATGGAAGAAAATGACACTTCCGGTATTGCGAATTGAAATCGTCTGAATACTTCTTTTGCATGTATGCATTTGTCAGTAAGATTGTTATCACCATTTTGATTCCTTATGAGAAACCGCTGTTGGCTTAATCATACTTACCATAATTTCACGCGTACAAGGCGCACCTTTTTCGATTTTTCGACTAAGCCCCTCAGCCGCTTTAAATTATTTCGGAAAGCGATCCTTACGCCGTACGAGCGATTCTATTAAGCAATATACAGCAAGGCATAGGGTCCTTAGATTGCGAAGTTCTTTGGCGTATTTGGGCTGGTCGATTTTGGAAAAAAAACCCCGCGCCTTGTACGCGTAACTGCTGCTTTGGACTTCGGGACTTGTAACAAAAAAGTTCTTGATTTTGTTGGAGCTTCTTCTCAATCGCGTTCACTCCATGCTTATATTTGAATTTTATTAAATCATACATGTAAAGGTTTCAAGATTTAAGGAAATCATTCATGTAAATCTGATGAAAATTGGCCGGACATCACTTGATATAAATCTTTTTCTTGAGGATTTTTCTATTCCTCAATAGGTGTTTTCTACTCTTTAAAATCTGTTGCTTGATAGGAAATTTTGACTTCGTTTCTGTGAAATTTTTTTGCCTGGATCTGAGCTTCTGTTACAATTGGGTTATAAAGTGACGAAATTTTATTTTTTCCAATTTTGGTCTGGATCTGAATGTCTATTACAATTGGGTTTCAGAGTGACCAACGGTTCTGCTGAACAAACTTACCAGAGGTTCTCAAAAGCGGTTCCATTTCCAAGTGACACAAGAACATTTTTGTTAACTAACCAGAATAAACTTATTGACTGCTGCTTATTGACTCACATATACATCACTCATCCTTCCTATGAAGATGAATGCACCAGTTCTCAACGAATTTTTTCAATTATCTGCAGTGAGAATCTTTCCACATTAAGCTAATGTCATGTCCAGAGCTTTTATGCTGAAAGCATATGGCAGCATTTTGATGAAGAGGCTTAACTACTCCTCATTTAACAGCCGTCAAGCAAAACTATGATCATTCGTTTTGAGGATATCCTCATGATTTTGAAGAAAGCTTCATTTTTCCTTCTTTTTCGAAAGAAACTGTCTGTGTGTACTAATTGCATTTATTTGCATTTTCATCCAACATTGATTCTGCTCTATACCTCTTTTTCCAGCAACGAAAGCGCAGCCTCCTATCTCTCTCTCACCGCTCTCAACTACAAATTCTCATTTTTCACGATCACTGTCAACTCAGTGATAGATGATAGTGCCATAAACGCACAGGCATAGTGAAAAAACCGGTCCCACATAGTTACGCGCAACCGTAACAAACGTAGTTTGTAGTGTACATATTTGGCCAAATTTGCTTTTGCTGCAAACGCCTAAACTTCCAAATCTGCTTAGTCGAGGCCTTGTGTCCTCCAAGTACAACTCATGAAGCATTTATCGTTTGGCTCCAACCTTGCAGTTAAAGAGGGATACTGTATCGAAAAAGGCAGGACTTGAAGCTCCAGATTTGAAGTCCTGACTCATTCATCTCATTTTTTATATATCTTTTTAACCTGTACTTTGTTCTCAAGAAGCTGCAATATGTGGAATTTCCACAATGTTTCCAAGAGATCATGATTAGATTTTTTTGAAAATTTTACAAGATTTTCAACAAATTTTTGTGAATTCTAAGTTTTGTGTGTCTCCTTCTGGTAGTTCGCACATTACTTTTTGTCCGCGTATATTAAGCCGGAGGTGTTTTTCATTTTCCTGTATGTGGCACTAGCTTAGACGACGTAAAAAAGCAAAAGTGCAACTAAGGTAGCGATGTAAGTTTTGGCATACTCAATTTTTTCGAATTTTTGCTAGAATTATTGCAAAAACTTTTGCGCTAATCGTAATACCACTTCTAATCTTTGCAAATTTGAATCTTCGTAGACTAAGCACTGGGTATGGAACAAATTTAGGTGGTTATTATGAGAAATTATGTGGAATAGAAAAGATGTAGTGGCAGTGATAGCATATTACCCTCTAAGAACAGAAAAGTTTGCCATTCCCTTCATTCCATCAAACTTAAATCTCATGATTTGTTCCTGTTCACCTCTTGCAAGTATGCCTACAAAATTTTTTTGGAGGCGCCGTCCCAAAGAAAGATTCCAGTTTGGAAATCTGATATATTCTCATGAATTCTCAATTGCCAAGGTTAGCAGCATAAAGCCCAATGCTAATATTAGGTTGGTCCGAAAGTTCGTTCGCACCATTTTCAAAAAATCATAACTTCTTTCCTTCCCAAAGATTTTGCGCCTTTCAAATTTTATTAGAAAGCGTAAAGCATGTAGTTTCCAGTAGTTCCCTGGTGACTTTACAGCATGTTCAGATTGCAGAGATAAAAATGAAAGAACGAGAACATCCGAAATTCGGAATTTTTGAGAAAAAATTCTAAAAATCTAGAAACTGCGCGATAAAATCCAGAAAAGCCATTATCCTAATTTTTCTTATATTTGATTACTAAATGAGTTAAGTTTGTGCTGATCGAGCTCTTCTTTCAAAAGTTATGATTTTTTTGAAAAAAATGCCGAAAAATCGATTTCTTAGGAATTCTTAGGAAAATGATTTTTCGGCATTTTTTTTCAAAAATTTATAACTTTTAAAAGAAGGGCTCGATCAGCACAAACTTAACTCATTTAGTAATCAAATATAAGAAAAATTAGGATAATGGCTTTTCTAGATTTTATCGCGCAGTTTCTAGATTTTTAAAATTTTTTCTCAAAAATTCCGAATTTCGGATGTTCTCGTTCCTTCATTTTTATCTCTGCAATCTGAACATGCTGGAAAGTCGTCAGGGAACTACTGGAAACTACATGCTTTACGCTTTCTAACAAAATTTGTATTGCGCAAAATCATTTGTAAGGAAAGAAGTTATGATTTTTTGAAAATGGTGCGAACGAACTTTCGGACCAACCTAATATATTAGGTTGAACCGAAAGTTCTGTCCCTCCATTTTCAAAAATTCGTAACTTCGCCAGATTTCAACGGATTTGCTTGCTCGTAATTTTATTAGAAAGAATAGATCTTCCGCTTTCAAGCCCTGTTTTGCGGAGCTTCTGTTTCACACTGAGTGCCGAGATAAAAATGGAAAACTAAGACCATGTAAACTTTGACATTTTAAGTTAGGTCACCAAAAATCTGGAATGCTGCAGAAAAATCTGAAATCGTCAGTACATATGTTTTTTGGCCTACCCTTTGCATCTGTGAAAAGTTTGTGTTGTTTGGACATCTCTGTGAGAAGTTATGAATATCGAGTTTACTATGGATAACGCCAAAATTAATTAATTTGGCAATTTTCGTGAAAATCATAACTTTTCGCAGAAACGTCCAAACAGCGCAAACTCTTCACAATTGCAAAGAGTAGGCCAAAAAACATATGTACTGACGATTTCAGATTTTTCTGCAGCATTTCAGATTTTTGGTGACCTAACTTAAAATGGTCAAAGTTTACATGGTCTTAGTTTTCCATTTTTATCTCGGCACTCAGTGCGAAGCAGAAGCTACATAAAACAGCGCTTGAAAGCGGAAGATCTATTCTTTCTAATAAAATTACGAGCAAGCAAATCCGTTGAAATCTGGCGAAGTTATGAATTTTTGAAAATGGAGGGACAGAACTTTCGGTTCAACCTAATACTTGCAAATTACTCTAAATGAGTCTTTTCATGGGACGGTCCGATAGCTGAAACATCAAGAGTGCTATTTAAGATTGGTAGGTGGTTTTTGTCAGGTTAGTCGCCTTCACTGGAGCGTTAAAGGCGAGAAATGCACAATTTTTTCATCATTCTTATAACATGCAGAAATTTTCACAATGTTATAACGTGAAAGAATTTTTTTTTACATTCGCTCATTCATTCATTCTCAAATTCTCACCTGATGAATCAAAATCATTCATGCTCAAACTCAGTGATGAAGGCATGTTATGATTGTTATGATTCTGCTATATTGTAAATAGAGCTTGCGACAAATACTCAAAAATGCTCTTATAATCCAACAAAACTCGTAAACAGACGCAAATTGATCCTCTAGGGATTGTGATGGAGGACGGAGAGAATCATCAGTTGAGCAAAATTTATTATTGTCATGCTCTTTTTTCTTATTATAGCTTCATTGATTGTGCGTTCAGTTTTTCGAATTTTTCCCAAAGATGTGGTCCCATATCATAGAGCGTACCTGATCATTGTTGAGCAATTTTGTTGTGTTTAGAAAATTCTAAACTATGCAGGAATCTGGAGTCAACATTTTGACATTTAATTATCTGATTAATTTTGCGTATCAAAAGACGAAGATACAGCTTAGAAACCGCCATAAAATGTGAAACACGCCTTCAGGACTTTAATTCTTGATTTCTGGTGTTCACAAGAAGCCCAAAGAAATCCTTGGAACTTCTTTCCCTTCTTTCCTTGTGAATTCCGGGCACCTTCCTCTTCTAAAAATACCTGTTAACATCATTAAAGTACATTCTTTTTGAGTAGAAGATTTAGTTCAACACACGTATTATGTTTCTCAACACTAGTTGCAGTCTTTTAGTCTAAACATCTCAGACCTTTACACAAAGCCGGAACTATACCCATTTTATAATTTTCTTTTTGGTGATTCACCGTCTATCAACCGTTTTTTCTAGCTACGATAATTATTCACTTTTGATGTCGAGTGTAAAATGCGCATCTTTTCACCTTTTCTTGATAAAGAAGGGTACGTTTCTGAGCTAGTAAAGATGATTTACGATTTTAAACTAAATGCGAATATGCCTAATATCAGGTTGATTCATAATTGATGCACGTTTTTGCCACCTCTGTTTTAAGCGCTGGTTTTTCAAGGAAACTCAATCTTCTCTAAGACTTTCAATGCCATCTAAATCTGGAAGATACCAAGTTCCACGCTTTCGAATATGAGAGACTAGAACTTGAAATTCTTTCCTTTTATTTCCTTTGCTCTAATTCTGTGAGAATAAACCAATGTTCCGAAAATATGCTAAACAATTGCGAAGCCTTTTGCTTTAAAATTCCCTTCAAAAATTTTACGAAAGCTCTAAGACGAGAAATTTGAAAACAAACTTGAACGGTCATTGTGGCTCTTAAATATCGTATGAAATCTTGAAGCAAGAACCAATTACTGCGAATTTGCTTTGGATATAAAGCGTAGTCATAGCATATTGAATAGTAAAAAAAATGGCAAGATTTTCGTATGTTCTCTGTTTTTAAAACCTGGGCATTGTAGTAGTAGTATACTTCTATGATGTTTTGCCACACAGGTTTGTTATAAGCTTTATTTATTCAGCCTGATTCACATTTTAGCGGCGAAAAATTTGAAAATTCCTTTAAAGCCAACCTTTCGCCCTTATAAAAAAGCCAGAAAGGTGATCACTTTTGATTTTTTGGTAGTATCTCCTCGTAAAAAATCCTGTAAAATTCGGATTTTTTGCCACTGCTCTCTTGACCTTTAGCTAGGCATTGAGTAAAGTTTGCGCTTTGCTACTACCTTCGAGAATAAGTTATGCTTTCTCAAAATAGAGGTTTCTACAGAAAATTTAAGGCATTTTTCGGATTGTACAAGCTTTCTCGTAATAACTATAGATAAACGCTAGTATGTACTGTAAAGCCAAAAAATTTGCTCTTTGCAACAGTCCTCATTTCTCATGAAAAGATGATTAAAGAAAAAATTTACGGCGCTTTGAAGATGAATTTCAAAAAACGTGCATTAATTATGAATCAACCTAATATGTACATTCTTGATTCAGAAACTCAGCAAATTTACTAATGATAAAAACTATTCAAAGGAAGCTGTAGATAACAGCTTATAAACAAAATGGACGATATGGGAGCTAGAGGTGAGGGTTCTGCTTTCAAACTCAAATCTTTTTGGAAGCTTTGAGCCATGCTGTTAGCGAAGTAGTTTAAAAGAGTTATTGCACTTGACGGTGGGGCTGAAAGGTTTGAGTAAAAAGCTTTCATGAAAGGGTCTCAGTGATAATGGACTGCTGCATATCTTTTGCAGCTTTTCGCAAATGTGACCACCTAGTCGCTATAGGTGCTCTTTTCCTCATTTTGCCATTTGCGACAAACAAAATCGTTCTACTTTATGCTCTATATGGACTTTACCCCTTCTTCTTCAGCATCATTTGACCTTACATCAACCTTTTCGTATGTCGTAGCTATCTTTCGCGATGATGTGATGAAATCTTGCAGAAAGGAAATGAGCTTCACATTTACAACTAAAGTACATAAAATCGATTTTGTGCTTATTTAGTACCCATTTTTGGTTCCCTATCTGTTGAGAAGTATTAGTAAAATATCAAAATTGGTATTCACGTACAGTTTACTTGATTTAAATTCATACAGAAATTATGCGGCTTAGTAGAACTCAAAAGCAAAATCTTGTCTCCGCCTTTTGTGATAAAATGTGTTTCGAGGGCCGGGTTCAACTTATAACTGCAGTAAAATATAAACCACAGGCCATTTTCATTACTGTGCGATTGTGGAGCTTTCAGCGTAATGTCTTTATTTCTCAGCATTTCAGGGAATTTCCAGGACGCCCGAAACCTTTTTGGTGAAGTCTTCAAACTCACTGGTATCACATAACTATGTACAGGTTCCAACGATAGTTTCGATGGCATAATAAGATTTTGACGATTATTGCGAAGACAGCTGTTTTGATGTACCTTCAAAACTAAGGTTATCGAAATCTCTATATTATTATCTAAATCGAGCGACCCTTTTCTAGTTACTACCAGATTTTTTCGCTCGTTTGGAGCATTTTTTGGTGAGATTTTGGCCATTATTAGCGCAAAAGTCTCCTTGAATTTTATTGCACTACTACACTAATGGAAAGCGGCCGAAGTTTCTTGGTGTTTCGGATTCTTTCACTTCTTCTAAAGGCAGGAAAGCGAGTTTAGTGACACTTTTATAATACATTTAATTTTGATTTTGCATTATTCATAAAATTTACAAATCTATATCTCTGTAACAAGGTAATCAAAGGTGAAGATAAAGAAAAATATTGACAATCAGACAATGTGCATTTTTGGGGCATCCTATGAATAGAACGAGTAAATAATGACGTTGGAGAACACATTTTGAGTCAAAATTCATGTTCGGCCCAGAGCTCGGCACAGGTGGCTTACAAGCAAGCTGGATGTCGTTTTTGAGGAAAGCAAAGGGTCGTTTTTGCGGTCGAAAAGACACAAAATTTGCGACGTTTTTTTAGTCGACGTTTCTTTTTTTTGGGGAAATTTTAGGGATTATGATTTTGGGTCAAAGGGGACTTCGCAAAAATTTGCAAAATTTAAGGAGGACTTCGTTTTTTGCATTTTTATCCAGCCACCTCGTGCCGAGCGCTGGGTCGGTCTTTTTTCTCAAAAATTCCCACTTGCCAACGGAGTACAATCATGGGCGCTCATAATTTCATTTATAATAGACGCATTATTTTATACTAAGCAAAGGTTCCATTTCCCAAGATTTTATCACAAAAATCTCTCAACAAACTCTGTTGGGTGGTCTGGATGATACTTAAACCAACACTCGTTCCAAAACCAGACACATTTGCATAAGCATATTGCATAATTTAGTTGTTCTGCATGACGAATTGTCATCACTTGTTCTTCTCTCACAGATGAATTCACATAGAAACTCTTGAACATCACATGTTTGGAATAGCGAACTTGTTATTCATCATCCAAATGTGCTCTCATATATGTTCATATTGCGTCTTAGTTCCAGCATTCTGTTCCCCTCAAATTAATTCAAATGATTCAAAAGTCCCCTCAAAGCAATGATTGACGCTTTCAATCAGGACTCAAAGCAACCTTTAGTCCTGATTGAAAGCGTCTATTGACATTGTCTCCTATTTCTACTATATGACACTAACGACGTCAACAGTAGTCACTCGTCTTAGGCCACCAATTTTCCAAACTCTACTCTTTCTACAGAACTTCTGTTGAGAACTTCTGAAACTTAATGATCTATGTATGGAGTTTGTTTTACAGCCGAAAAGACACAAAGATTGCGACGTTTTCTTTTCGATGTTTTGTTTTTTGAGGGGTTCCTTTAGGTTTAGGGTTTAGAATCAAAGGGAACATCATACGAAATTTCCAAAATTAAAGGGAACTTCGCTTTGAAATTTCCCTGCCAGCTCGTGCCGTGCCCCCTATTGCGAGCAGGATCACAAACTTGCAACTTCCTACCATATGCCTACCGTAACCATTGCCAAATGGCGAAATTCGGAGAGCAATGAGCATTTGTTGTTTACGTCATGATTTACTATAATGTCAAATATGAGTGCTATGCACAAACAGATAGTAGTGAATAAAAAACTTGCAAAATTAGTGCTAATCCAGTGATCGGTTTTGTCATTACCTTATCGTCACAGTTTTTTGGTAAATTTTTCATGTTATTGGAGCGCGATTTCTGTTGTCGCGAAGAAGATTGAATAGAAAACCACCGTATCAATAGTCATATGTATGAAAGAAGTAATGTGTTCTTTCGCTTGCTATTTCCACCAAACAAACTCATTCATACAGTGTTGACAATTGAGGTGCTGCGCAATAAAACTTGAGGTGAATTTCACCTTTTGTTCTGCTTTACACCACAAATTTTCTAAAGATAGTTTAAAAATAGAGCTGAAGTATGATGCGCAAACTGAGATCAGTCGAATCCCAAAATTTGCCGAAAAGGTTTCATAATTGTTGAGAAATAGTCAGAAGCAAGCAGAAAACTTCTAGATAATCCCATTCCTTTTTCATTGAATACCCGATGTTTTTTTTCTATCAATAGCTGCGGGAAATTGATGGAACGCTTTCTAGATTATAAGTACACATTTCTCAGAAATCTTTGAGTGGAAATCCCGAGGAAGAGGATAAAATTTCTATTTTGGCTGCTTCCTTTGCAAATCGCTCTTCAACAAAGAAAGAACTACCATTTGTTTGGTGCAGAGCACTCTACTTAAACTTGCGGGAAACCATGCTTTAAAGCGGCCTCAAGTCACAGTGCTCTGAAAAATTCTCTTACTCAGAATCTTAGACTGAAATAAATCTCGACATTCTTGTTTTTGTTTTATTGATGTCAAGTGCTTGATAAACTTGAACTATTAACAGTCTCTCCATCATCTGCTCACTCATAAATTTTTCAAGATTCCAACAACAATATCCGAAAAGTTAAATAGAGAATTTTATCGTAGAGCAGGTAGAAAGATACTTAGCAGGCAAACAAACGCCACTGAATAACAAAAAAAACATCATTATAACAAGCAATAACTCTACTAATCTGGAAAAAATGAAAAAAAAACTGTTCAGTGACCCGAAAACATTTTACAGGGTCAAAACATGAACTTCTTTCTCATAATTTTTGTTGAAAGGTCATAAAGGACTATTAACTTCCTCTTGAGTATACAGAGCGCTCGATGGTGAATAATTGCTGTTAATAGGACAAAATTTTCGTTGGAGATTTCTTTCTGTCATTACCATTTTGCAGTTATGTCGAATCTGTACATGTGGTAGATGTCACCCAAAAAATTCATCAATTCCGCCAAAATTCTCTCTTAACCGACGAGCGGATTAACTCGGTGAAAACAATGTTCATCGCTCCTTTATGGGGACATTACCATTATTTAGAAAACCTCTACCAAGAAAGAAGACCATGAAGTGCTATAAACCAACATTGCAGTCCGCTATGCTTTGATCGTAAAATAATATTTGTCATCACTGTTTTTGCTTCATTCTTACAAAAGAAAATCGTTCATCTTTATTTGTAATGGTTTCATAGTCATTCAGAATGATTGTATTGTTGTTGTTGTTTTTTGCATTTTTGACTGCTTCTCATCAAAAACAGCTAATGGGTAAGATTCTTTGGCCAAACTACCTCAACAAATTCTCTATTGCATTATCGTTGTCATGTCTTGAACGTTTTCCTCATGTTCCCATGATTCTCATCCATCGTATCATTGTTGACTTTTTTCCGTGACGTCAAATTGCTCTTGAATTCTCCTGCCAGATGGTAACTTGTATTCTTTTCTGTCCCTCTCTTGACGCAAATCGTATAAACATAAAGAGGGTCGTGCGATTCCGATGGTTTCTGCGGTTTCACGTCTCAGAGGTTCGGTCTAAGCATAGCTTTTATTAGGTCCGAACCGGGGCTAGGCACAAGCTGGCGCCGGGAAATTTTCAAAACGAAGTCCTCCTTGATTTTCGCAAAATTTTTACGAAGTTCCTTTTGACCTTAAAAGCTAAACGTAAAAAACGAAACGTCGACTAAAAAAGTCGCAATTTTTGTGTCCTTTCGGCTGCAAATACGATATCCCCTTTGCTTTTTGTTCCAAAAACAATATTTAGCTTGTCTCGTACCAGCTAGTGCAGGCCCTTGTCTGAACAATCCTTTTGATCATTTTGCGAGTTGATTTTTAGTAACAAACTGTATTTGTTCAACTGCTGCAATATACTAAAAAAGCAGAGAATGTCAAAACTTTTTTTTTAAATTTTTTACTCTATTCGTTGGGAATATGGACCTGCCAGTGAGATTTATACAAGAGATATTCCCGAAATTGCCTGAAAAAATCGAAAATTGAGAGAGATGAGAAATTTGATCCATAGACAAAAATGCATCTAAATCGACGTGATTTGGTTGCTGTGACTATTAGGATGAGGACTGTGCTGGTAGATAGACTTATTTGCCAATCTTTCAATGACTGTTCTAGATTTCTTTGCAACTTATTCGACTTTTCGGCGAGTGCTTGAACTCACCAGAAATTAGTTTTGTATTTGATTAGTAAGTTGATTTGTATTTTTGTCCTCCATTTCTATCTCTGCAATCTGTGCTTAATGGGAAGTAGCTAAGGTGCCAGTTCAAATAAACTTCACCAATAAATCATGTCAAGCAAATCCAAGATAAGTGTGTCAAGATAAGGAGTCGAGATTTCTCAAACCGGAGGGCACAATTTTCTTTCCGACTCAATTTATCTCAAATGAGAAACTTTAGACGATTCAAAATAAAAAGTTATAGAGGAAATAGACTGTATCCGTTGTGTCTGTTATTTCAAAGCGAGTATTCTTGATGCCCAATAAAACCCACTCAACCGTTCTTGACGAAAAATCTGCTCTAGCACTTTACGAAGACTTTTCTTCAAAAATTTGAGGAAATCAGTCTTGAGAAAGAATCAGAAATATTTTTCTTGACATGCAGCCAAACTTCTACAGGCCGTATTCATAATGCGCTCATAACTTCATGTTACTCCTCTCACTGCTCTCATCACTGTCTTAGCGCTATTTTGCTTTTTGACATTTCAAATCAGCCCCAACTTCGGTAAGACAATAGTCAGAGACCCGTCCCTTCGCCGAGAAAAACCCAGAAGCGCTCAAAAAAGCCCAAAAAACCCGAAAAAGCCCGAAAACGCCAGAAAGAGCCGGAACTCTGAAACGAACTTTCAGTAGAATTCTGACATTATTTTGATGGGCGCTTTTGCGCTTTTCTGGGCGTTTTTGGGCTTTCTTAGGCTTTTCTGAGCACTTCTGGGCTTTTCTCGGCGAAGTATGACGAGTCCCTCACAGTTTGTGTAAGCTTTTTTGTACTTCTGATTTCTCCCACTGTTTGAATTCTCCTAGCGATAACTCCTTCTTAGTTCTCCAATTTTCTCAAATCTTCCCTGGAAAGTATGAAATATGATTCTCTTTACGTACCAATGCATATTCACATTTTGATGTTTTGATGTGATATCATCTATTGTTGTTCTTTAGAACTATACAACGCTCAGTGAGTGGAGCTCTTCTGAATGGGGTGCGGGCAGTCCAGCCGGCCACCACCGCCCAGCACCGAGCTGAGTGAGTTTTTGAACATTCATATTTGATATTTTGACATAATAGTATTTCAAAAACCTTGTGGATTTCTAACAGCATTCAAAAATGTTAAATTTTTGTAGGGAAAAAACCTTGGAAGGGTAGGAAATTCTCGGACATGAAACGTAAGAAAACGTAGAATTGTTTGGAATCTCCCTGTCAACTTTAGGCCCCGCCTATATAACCACAGAATGCATAAATCGCTCCATAATACTTTCGGTTCAAGAATTTTTTTAGGTGGAGGGCAACAGAAATTTACTTCTGAGTCTGTGGGATAACCTCGGTCGAGCTCTCCAAATGGTTGGGATGCTTTCCAAGATTCATAGCGCAAGACCCTGAAACTATGAAAAAAGGGGCGTACCGAAAAACATTCCTTCAATAAGCCAATTTTATTTGAATTTGAAATTTTTTAAAAGTTCTACCATTCCCCTTCCCCCTCGCACTACACGTATATGCAACAATTATTCAAATTCGTTGACAGAAAATTGAATTTTTTGTAATGAACTCTAAGCCCCGCCCAAATGTGAATTATCTCGATTCAAGCTAGCTATCATGTCCGGGAACTTCTTATCCAACTAACACGTGAAAATCTAATTTCGCTGAAACAGCACATTTAAGGAAGAGCGACAGCTAGAACTTTAGTAAAAGCGCCAATTCGCTCGACTCGTCATGATAACATGAAGGTGAAAGCGGCCAGATCGCCAAAAGTGGCCAAAGCGTCGCCACCAGTTCCGCGACTCGCGACACCATCGACTCAAGCTCAACTGCGTGAGCTCAGCATGACCAGCACCAGTGCGATTCTCAACCTGTTTCAACTTCTACGCACCAAATTCTTACATTCTTATATGTTGTTAGTATTCAGGCATCGTGAATATTCACAATTTTGCACCAGATTACACATGTCGATGCACTCAATGCACTCAAGCATTTTCTTCACGAAATAGCAAAGTTTCACCACAATCTAGCATAGATATCTGAAAAAAAAACACATGTTACCTGAGTTTGCTAAAGTTTATCAATGTAAAGTGAAGGATGTATTTCGTAAATCGAGGCTATCGTAAGTAAGAAGAAGCCCAATGTACCAGGTTGATGCATAATTCCTGCACCAAAATAGGTATAGACCGCAATAACTCGGAATAATCCTATATCCCAAGTAGGATTCGATATATCATTAGATAGCGCAAACCTAACTCTACAAGATAGTGCTCAAATATCTACACCAGCTTTGATCCACGCGAAGTTTTAAACCGAAAAGTGAAAAAAAAAACTATGCGTCCGAAAACCTTAAGACCAATCAAAACAAAATTGTAACTTCGTTCAAAAAGCTCCTACAAAATTCCTTTCTTGCTCACGCGTAGACATTCCACGTATGACATCTATCTATGCGGTTCCTGTATTTTTTCTCAGCTAGACGATGAGAAAACGAAGTTTTTCATGTTTTTGCCAAATTAGTGTTGAGATGTCCTAGCACTAACAGTTGTATAGTACGTGCCATTAGCAGTGAAACTTTGCGTTTTCAACCTTCTAGAACAGCTAGTTCACTAGAAATGACGAATTTAGCTCTCTTCATCCAAAATTTTTCTTGCCTAGTTGCCAAAAATTCGATATTTCTCGTAAACCAGCTGCTGTAAAAAGCTGAAAATTTGCACTCACGCTTCTAAGGTCCTATAGTATACAGCTGTTAGTGCTAGAACATCTCAGCATTGTTTTGAAAAAAACATGAAAAACTTCGTTTTCTCAATTTCTAGCTAAGAGAAAAATACAGCAACTGCATAGAGAGATGTCTTATACGAAATGACAATGCATGAGCAAGTTAGAAATTTTGAAGGATTTTTCGGAAATGACCTCCAATTTTTTCTTGGTTTTTTGGAGCGCTTGGATCTATTCGGTTTTTGGCTTCAATCCTCGCTTGAATCAAAGCTGCTGCAAAACTTTAGGCACCATCTTGTAGAGCTAGGCTTGCTCTATCTAATGATATATCGAATCCTACTTGGGATATAGGATTATTCCGAGTTATTGCAGTCTATACCTATTTTTTTGCAGGAATTATGCATCAACCTAATAGAATGACCTTTTATACCTTTCCTACGTCGTCATAATGCGATCATGTTTACTAATTGCTGTAATATTTTGAAATGACCACTAAAACTGAATTTGAAGAAAAATAACGCAAAATTCAAAAAATATACTAGTGGAATATAACGAAAAATTTTCTGATTGCTGTGCCATTTGATATATGATTCATTGAACACATAAATGATATCTGCAGCGAGGAAAAGCAGGTCATTCATAGAATCTCGATTGTACCCTAATCCTTAAATAATGAGGTATTGCACAACAGTATATTTCGATCTTCACTGATAATGAAAGAGTCATTTGAATAAGTTGCTGTTCAAAACTTTCATTCATTTGATTACCTATTTGTTTGGTTATTTAATTATCTATTAATTTTTATTTACATATTTATTTGATTGTTTTATACTCAATGCAAACAAAAAAAGACTGACCATAATTACTCCAACAATTACCAATTAGCCCTTGCAAAAAGTAAACATAGTAATTAGAGCTCTCCTTTAAGAATTCATTTACCCATCGGGAAATTGTGAGAATTGCTTCGAAAGAATGTGAGAATTGCTTCAAAGATCAAGTATGCTGTTAGAATAAATCGATGCTGGCGATGGGATTATCGCTGCTAAAGACATCTTCATTCACTGATGATTTCACAAAATCATTTCCTTTCTGAGCTGTAGGAATTTTGTGCACAAATGAGTACAATATAATTTCTTTCTTCTTTCTTTCTTTCGTTCTTCAGATTTTTACGTAAAAATTTTTTCTCGAAACGGATTCTACAAAGAAGTTATTTTTTCAAAATATTGTTTACAACTAGGTGGCCCCCTACTGTGCTTTTGTCGATGTCGATACATCAGCACACATTAGTCAGTCAACATACTTTATTTCAGAATATAAGTGAATCTATCTACTGTCAATAAGGGATTGCACACGAATCATATGAGTGAAAATAATAGTGATGATCTTTCTTTATTGAAAGCTCAAGATCATATTCAATCATATTTTCCTTACCCACATCTTGTAACACTTCTAAGCATGCTATGCACCAGCTTCTTTCACTTCACCTCTGCTATGACCAAATTTAGCAATCAAATCTGCGATTCTCATCCAAAAATGGTATCGTCGGTGTCAAGCACGACTGGAAGCACGTCGTCGAGCCACATGGACAATCTTCACGACGTTAGAATACGCTGGCGAGCAGGATCAGCTGAAGGTAAGTGGATGTGTGAAGGGAACGTCGAAACAACTCTCCTGTAGCTGTACGACTTCTTCAGCGACGTCATCACCGCAATGGTGAACAGCGAAGGCGAGGAGAATGGCAATTCACCGTTTGCTTCGGGTAAACTTTGATCGTTTTGATTATAATATGACTTATGCCTCCTCATATAAAAAAGCAGATTCAGGTTAGACCTGGATAAGTTTTTTATTTGCATGATAAAGAGATTAGCTAAGCCACCAAAAAGCAGCCCATCGATTCAACTGGGGCCAAGAAATTGAACTCCATTTCAGCTCATTCATATAATTCATTCCCGACCGTGTTATGCACTATCCATCCTCATCCTCAATCGTAGCATACCCTACTTAGACGCACCAATCAGCGTTCAGGGTACGGTAGGCTACGGTGTGGGCGAGAATTGAGAGCTGCATAACACGGCCGGGATTGAACAATATGAGATACCATTTGGGCAAAAGCCCAGTAGGTACCCCTCAATTATTTTTCTTATAAGAAATCCATGACTCCAGATTTGCCTTGATAGAATTTTTCTACTATTTACATCCATTCAACCTCTGTTGACAGTTTTCTTTTTCAGCAATCAGTTCCTATGCGACGCCAAAAGAAGGTATGTAATTTTTCAATTCTATGAAAAGAAGTTCCTATTAAAAATGTCATTATAGAGGATGATGACCAAGCATTCAAGAAACTGATGGAGACAGCGAATCCGAGCAAAATAATAGTCGAGAAAAACTACAAAGGTCCGGTGCTCACCCTTCCACTTGACAAGCAACAAATCGTGACTATGATTGAAGCTTTCAAAGTGAACAAGGTGGGTGCCTTGTAGGAGTTAGAACTTTTTATAATTTATTGCTTTGCAGATTCTTCACCCGAAATATGTATTAACGTTGTTATTCGAAGCTCGACGGCTTTTGAAAATGCTCCCAACAATCACTCGGTTATCTACCTCCATATCAAATCAGGTGAGCTAATGTTTCCAAGATCACGCGCTTTCAAACGAAAAATCGATTAACAACAAATTAATTTTTTCGATAATGAAAAGTCAAATCTTCGAAAACATATTCAGCTTTTCCTTTCAATAATACCTAATTGAACTTGGCAATTTCAGGTGACTGTCTGTGGCGATCTCCACGGCAAATTTGATGATTTCTGTATAATTTTGTACAAAGTAAGCAACTTTGGAATCTCACGCTAAACTCCAGCAAAATCGTTTCTTTGTAGAATGGCTACCCCTCTGTGGACAATCCTTACATATTTAATGGTGATTTTGTTGATCGAGGAGGCCAATCAATAGAGGTAATCGCTTTTTCGAAATTTAAGATAAAAAGAAATTTTTTTTTCGCAGCGAGATCTTCGTTCCATATTTTTCGAAAGGCGAGAGTAAAAAAATTTCGATTACTTGTAAATTGTCCGAAATTTCAGGTGCTATGTGCTTTATTGGCCCTATTCGTGCTAGATCCTAATTCAATAACATTAAATCGAGGAAATCACGAAGACCACATCATGAATCTTCGTTATGGTTTTTCAAAGGAGCTCGTGACGAAGTACAAGGTGAGCATGAGATAATGACAAAATTCTCTCAAAAGCTACTATTTAGTTCATACTCCGCAATGGGAAAAGTGTTCGCATATTAAAAAATCCGCTTGTGACACACATCATTTTTTATCCTAACGAATCTGCAAACAATTTTTATAAACACCCACCAATAAGCTCGTTAAGGAAGCCAGTAGCTGCTGATAATACCACGTTGCTTATGTCATTGCATCGTAATTAGCCTACGTAAGTAGAAGATTCAATCAACAAATTTCCAAAGAATCAGGCTTTTGTTGAGACTTCTATCAAATTTAAATACAAATAATCCACCAATATCGTAAGTCGAATCATATAAAAAAATATGAAATAGTCACCCACGAAAAGCATAGAGTGTCCCAAAAGTCTTGTATCCTAGTATTTTATCTGATGAAAACAGTACGGAACAGCGTAGAGGTATAAGACTTGGAGGAAGCATTACTCAACCAATAACAAATGCAATACAATACACAGATTCTGTGAAGGCAGTTTTTTTTTTGTTAAAGGAAGCCTTCAAAGTGTTGGCGATTGCCACTACAGTGGCACGCAAGTAGTCATCACCATTTCGTCCCACGCCTTCACGGAAATAGTTCGTATCTCTTAGAAAATGTGTGGCATGATAGTGCGAGCTTCCAGCTACGACATATTCAAAGAAAAAATCTTGTAAAATCTAAGTTCGAAATTTATAGAAAATTTAATGCAGACATGCGTAAACCTCACGCTGGGGTTTTGGCACATTTGCCGAAAATCAAAAAAAAATATTGGCTCCAATGTGTATTGAAACCAAGTTCGTCATTCGAACTGAACTAAGGGGGTAGAGGAACGAACAGCTCAATTCGGCACCGTCGCCACGGGCTGCTGGTCCTTCCGTCCTACTGTTGTGCATCGTGTTAGGACCAGTGGTCCGCGGAGGCGGTGCCTAATTGAGGTGTTCGTTCCTCCACCCGAACTAAGGTTTAATCTAGAAAACATATGGAAGGAATATTACTTCAACTTCAGTGACTGCTTCACCTCTACAGATTCCGTAGCTCGCACCCAAAATTTTCAAATCATTTTTCACCTGCCTCGATGGATTAGATTTTCGAAGCATCTTTTATATTGATAATAGTACAAAGCCTTCTCATGTGGACATGAAACTCTGCGGCTTTTACAAAGTCATGGTTCGGTAATTCTATTTTTTTCCAAAACATTTGAAAATCGTCTTAGTCTTGCAAGAATGTGTACTATAAAGAATGATTGCATTTTATGATTGCCTGAATTTGAAAGCGAAACTACCAATGATTCATAAGTTATAGCGCTGCTAACTTAGGCTACAAAACTTTTGGGACACCGTGTACAGAAAAAAGACATCACTTTTCTAGAGCAACTTTGAACTTGCAACCTTTATGTTGTATCAATAAGGCGATTGTCGATTTACGTAGCTGCAGTCTCATTTATTTACGTAGCTGCAGTCTCATTTGAATATTATCACTGTTTTGCTTGAGCTGAACGCTTGTACATCGTTTTCTCTCAGGAAACAGCGCGGGAGGGAGGGAGGGAGGAGGGGGGGGGGGGGAGGGGGGAGGGACATAACCAGAATTGGAATTATCCACTTACAAGGCACTTCACTGCCGAGAAATATCATCTGTGATGACATCGTTGAATGATGGTAAATGGCAAAAGGCTTGGTCTCTTGATTATACACTTTCAGTGCTCTTGTTTGTTCAAAACTCCGGCAGCCATTTCTGGAATTTTGCAAATGTGCTGCTCAGCTTACGCGGAGCCAGAATTCAATCCAAGACTGCTCAGACAGTCAAAGGTCTCAGCCGGCCCCACCAAAAGCGCTGTTGCCTCATCGCCGCCACTTTCGCTTCCCGCTGAGAAACTTTGTTAGAACTGGCAGCGAGCGGGCTGCCATAAAGTCTTCAGTGCGAAGCGAAAGTGGCGGCGATAAGGCATGGCCATGAAAACGTATTTAATCATATTAAGCAGGCAAATTGGTGTATATAAGATCATCTTCTCCTTAGATTCCTGTAGGATGCGTTGCACTTATAACTTAGAGAGTGTGTCTAACAAGCGGAACAAAGAATTATTTTATCCAACTTGATACTGTGAAGACTGCATAATGTAGTTCCTATGATCCCATAACGGTTCAGAAATCTTGTATATTGCACACGTATATTGGAAGGAGCATAAACACTTTTATTTTTTGTTTTTTTTTCTATTCGAGAACAATCAAACTAGCATACAACTGCAATTTAATCACAAAATATTTCTAGGACCATGCTGCACACATATCAAAAACGTTGGAAGATGTTTTCTCTTGGCTCCCTGTTGCCACGATTATCGACAAAGAAATATTTGTTGTTCATGGTGGCATATCAGACACTACCGAAATCCGACATTTGGACAAGATCCATCGAAATCGGGTAGCGTTGTTTATGAGGTCTTCAACTTGAAAAAGTTGTTGTTACAGTACCACTCGGTGCTGCGGCCTCCCGTACGAAAAGGAGAAGGAAAAAACTCGGTGAATGTAGAGGAATGGAAGCAAATGCTTGACATCCTATGGAGTGACCCCAAGCCTAACAAGGGTAGGTTGGGAAGAAATTAAAACTGAAAATCTCTGAATTGTGCAACAATAATTACGTTAAGGCTGTTATCCAAATGTTTTTCGAGGCGGAGGGTCCTACTTTGGTGCCGATATCACTGCCTCTTTTTTGGAAAAGTAAGCTTTTTCTAGGTAGCTTATACTTCACCATTTGGATTTCATAGCTCTATTTAGGCATGGATTCAATCTTATAGTGCGATCACATGAATGTAAATTTGAAGGATACGAGTACACACATAATAAAAAGTAAGTTGCAATCATCAGAGTTATGGGAAAACGCTGAACGTCAAGTTTTTCCTCCACCTATAACTCTCAGACAGATAGAAAGTCAACATCTGTTCGTTACCGCCTCCCATTCTCGATAGAATTACATTACATATAAAGCGTAATATATTTGGATTGGGTCAAAAAACACTCTAGAATCTTGGGAACTTTTCCGTTATCCGGATCCATTTCTTCAAAAGAGCCACTGTAAAAGCAAAACAATTCAAAATTTATATTAGAACACCTTATTGCTTTCGCAATGATTCGAAAATGTCCTTCTCTATGAACTCTGTCCGTCATGTGAGTGTCAGGAAAGGTCACAAATAATGGCTTGTAGTACCTCGCTAATGCTTGTTTCGCTGCTTGTATGATGGAAATCTAGCGCAATGCTCTATTCTAAGCAAGTCAAATCTTTTTATTGATGACAGGGTAACATTATTATTTTAATAATGTTCATTCTTGAAACTGCTTTGTCGAAAATGGGATTAAATTAATTGAAAAACAGATTAAACTTACGTCACTAGGTAAGGCAATACAAACTCCTAGTAAAACGTGCTAAACATGTAGATGACATGTCAAATTTTTTTGGCACGTGGCAGAAGGTTGATAATCCTTCCTATAAAATTGGGACCATAACACAAAGAAAGAAGCAATACCTTCTTTGAAAAAATAGGTCCGAATAACGGAAAAGTACCGAATTTTGATTATATACCATAACATCTTTTTGGTGCTTTCCTAAGCCGCAGAAAACAGTAAGGCGGATGTGCGCAGTCATAGCTTTCCCAGTTTTATGGTAAGTCTGAGCCGACTCTCCTAGTATTGTATTTCTAATTGTAAGTACAGTAGTTTCTGATGTGGTTGTGATACTGGAAATCGGATTGAAATCTTTCTCAAGCTTGCTTACGGTGAATAAAACACAAATTTCGTGGTTTCCAAGTTTCCTCCCTTCTGAACTTCGGCATTGTTAGTATGTTGTGAGTAAATTAGTAAGCCAATCGAGGTTAGTATTTATTAGTAAGTTGGTGGAGGAGGTTAGTTCGTCTTTCACGTTATGGAATTTTTGTTTGTAGCATTCTGGGGCAACGTCGAGGCTAGCCGGGGATGGAGGAGGTTTTTGGTGGGATGACATAAAATCATAAATCTCTTACCACTTTAGGCCTCTGGAGGAGACGAATAGCTCGAAACGTTAGGCCCCCACTTACTAATAAATACTAACCTCGATTGGCTTAGTAATCTACTCACATCAAATTTTATAGTTTCAAAGCCCCAATATGATTATAGAAAAGGCTTTAAAATTTTCAAAGGGGTTTTTTCTAAAACAAAACTTTTTGTAATGTCCAAGCATCCGTACTGTTTTTTTTTTTCGTTTAGCGTCCTTACAATCTTCTCAGCCTCGAACTACTACGAGCTCGGTAGTAATCGAGGAGCATACGTCAAGTTCATTGGACGCAGTAAACAACCACATATTGTACAGTACATGGCAACCAAGACACATCGGAAAAGCACATTACGGGAACGGTAAGGGAGTAAAACTACTCTCCGGGAATTAGATATTATTGCGTCTTCAGGCTGAGTCTTGTTGAAGAATCTGCCGTACGAGAAGTGAAGGAGAAGTTGGGTGCGTTCAGCAACGAACTGGAGAAGGAGTTTGAAAAACATGATCCACAAGGGAAAGGCAGGTTTTTTTTCGAAAAGTTGACATGTTACCTGACGACAAGGGCGTAATACTGGCCAGGGAGCGCACAATTTTATAGACTGCGGTCCAAGGCCATTTATTACGCTCAAATGTTGTCGGCACCGCAAGAGCACTACATGCGCCTAATCCATCAGACTATTATGTATACACGACATAGGCTGATTTCTCAAACAACTTTAAAAACTTCCGTACAAATCTTGATCACGTGGATTCCAGGAGTGATAACCGTTCACCAATGGTGCGAATGTGCACAAAAAGTCACTGGGCTCCATCTACCCTGGCGAGCACTGGCCCCCAAATTGGCGGCCATTCACGAAGATGGAAAGCACGTCCTTTACCACAACAGCCTCTCTCACGTACAGCTCGGAAAAGCCAAGAAACAAGTTAGTAGAGATTTCAAATCCTCCTCATCTTGTCATCAATACTTAAAGGAGGCAATTCGGCACATAAAGCTATATCCACGAAATCCGGCTGTAAGTGAGAACAGAGTAGCAGTATCGTGTTATTAGGTTTTTAGAGTTTAGTACAGAGATTTTTTGTGCTAGACAGCTTGGCAGAAAAATTTGGCACAGTCGGTGACAGTGGTCCCATAGTATGACATGTTCTTAGTGGCTATAGTTACTAAAACTTTAGGACAGAGACGTTGTCGAATCGCTGTATCGGCATAAAAGCACGCTCGAGACGTTATTTCGGTTTATGGACAAGGACAACTCAGGACAAGTCTCTATGCAGGAGTTTATAGATGCCATTCAGGTACCGAAAGAAAAACCATATCAGAAAAAGGTTAGAAATGAGTGCGAGTCAGAGCAAATTTCACCCATGAGAATATTTTTGATTAACGGGAAACCTTCAAATAGCCTAGTTTTCAAGTTGGACCATATCAAGAGAACATTCACAATAAGATATTTGTCATCATCGACCGATCGATGATTCCTGATACCCGTGCCATATGACGTCATAGTCGATTGGACGGGCCATGTCTGCCATGCGTCAACCTGAGAGGTCTCACCTCACTATTGAACACACGTTGACCACCCAAGGTCACAATCTCACGCTCTCGGTTACAGTAATCCATAAACCTCTGAACCACCATTCTTGTTGTCTATTTCACAGTATTACATTTTTGATCTGTAATGCAAAAAAAAAACCTATCCCCAGACTTATATAAAACAGATATAGCGTACAGTTGCCTATAAATTCGACACTAGACTATGAAGTTATAGTCGATTTTGATTTTTCAGAACGCTTTGTACGTTCTAAGCTTACTCAATATAGTCCATATCCTTCATCAATTCAAGTTTAGAATAGAGATTATCCCCTCTGTCTGACATGAATGATTAGAGTAGCTACGATTTTTCTGTAAATTCAGCTGTTGATATTGTGCCCCTGCGGTGCAGACAATACTTGCGCGTACAAATGGCCTTTGGTGCACATTTTCAAGTTTGTGTCATATTTTTTGCCATATTCTACGCGCATATACTGTCGGCCATGCGAGATCCTTCTACTGAACGCAAATTTACTAGACAATACAAGTAATAAAATGCATTTGCCTCTAAATTAGCGGTTCATGGTCAGTTGGCACACTGCGGTAACTGGCGTATCGGGGTCGTAAATTAAGAATAAAGAAAGATTTTTTTGCCTCAATAATATACTTTTTCAACTGGTATGATATGCATAAAATGCAGAAAAGCTCTTTCGCTTCTTTGAAACTTCATCTGGAAGTGATATTGCGGCTGTGAATATCTGAATCTATTTTTTATACAGCAAATGAATTAGAATGCTGAGATTCAACTAATTAAAGACCACATAACAATTTTTAGGTACTCGGAAAGTACACGAGCCGTACTTTGTCGCAGGATTACGTGGCCCAAATTGCCGAAAGCATCGACTTCAACAAGGACGGCTTCATCGATCTCAACGAATTGTTGGAAGCATTCCGATTAGTAGATCAGCAGAACGGCATCTAACACTCACTTCCCTTACACGAGCAATGGCTTACTCTGCTGCCATTCGTAAGTATAAACGCACTTGATGGACGAGCGATCCTGAGCAAAACCGGGCCATCTACCAAAGTTTCCAGCAAGCCCAATCACTGGAGCCTAAATACTTCTTTCATCGCATTCCATTTCTCTTCAGCTCTTGAAATCTCATTCCATGTACATCTTGATCGAAGTAGCTCGACGTTATTGGACTTCCACAGAATGCCTTTGAGATTATATTTCTTGCCTATCTATACTTACCTCACGAACTAATAAATTATACAAATACCCAGAAGAGCACATTATCGTCTGCTGTTCCCACAGTAGAAAAACAGAAGCATGCTTGTTTATGACATAAAAACAAAAGTACTCATATTACACGTTTCTTTTTGAAAATACATAGTCAGGAAAACGATTCCAAATACTCGGTTAAGTGGCATATATAGAAAGCATTATGCTGTAGAAAGACTACGAGAAATACACTTAAGTGAGCAGAAGGAGAATTTGTACAAGCGAGAGAGAGAGCAACTCAAAGTGGCTTCATAAGTTCTGCGAAGATCATAAAAATTTCTACACGTAATTAAGTAATGAATTATATTCTAAAAAATAAGCAAGATCAATCAAGCTAAGTCATGCAGCCCATAGCACAGCCTTAGTCAAATAGCTATAAGTGGTCAGTAAACCTGATAATTGACAGGGAACACTGTCCTAAGTGAATTGATTGGAGTGTTAGATGAGAAGGATATGTGGGAAGTAGGCAGAGATATGATCATGAGACTTGGGCATGTTGGCGCTTCTCCTCCAGATACAGTTTTACTCGTTGCGTTCTTCTTACTTTTCCTCGACTATCGACCAACGTTTCCAGGTCAGTGCGAGGAGATATAAGATTCTGAAATGCAATAATCAAGAAAATCATGCGTAATAAAAGGAATTTCCAAACGTTGTGAAGAAAGCAACTTCGGACGGTGAAGGAATTTCTCGTAATCATTTTCAGCCGATTTTAACTCAACTACTCAAAGGTGGTGTCCAAAGGAAGCGAAATAAATAGACTTTTTACGTCAACACTTGGTGAGCCCTAACAATGCCATTGTTCAACCGGTAGCAGAAAAATCATTGGTGATCGAGAAAGTCAGCTCTGAATTGCCGCCAGCACCATAGCAGAATATTCGGCCTTTCATAAGAGTATCATGTGCGAGAGTCGAAGGCAGTGGATTGGCAAAATGGACTCTTGTCTGATTTTGGTAGTTTCAGGTAGTAGACCCCCGAGTACACTGTAGCCCCAACCCCACCTTCAATTTCATGCGCTTCCTGTAAGGAAAAACTCCACCAGCTCCGCCCACTTCCATTGAGTGAGCGTCATTGGTGGAGTTTTGAAGCTTTCTCTCATGATTTAGCGCATTAATTGGAGGGTGGGGTTGGGGCTAGGGTTTACTTGGGGTGTCTACTACCTGAAACTACCAAAATATGACAGAGGTCCATTTTGCCGAACCACTGTCTTTACAGTCCAGATTCACGGCCATAAATAATTCATACGAGCAGGCAGATTGGAGGGCAAGCTTCCTACATGGCGCAGACCCGACGGTAGATAATAGCAGGGTCTCTTGCTGGTCATGGAAAGCGGATTGCAAAGCAATGGAGATTGCCTAGTCTGCCGCAACTGTGGTGTTTTCTTGTCGAGCAATGATACAGTAAAGGAGCAGGTTCACTGCACTTTTCGTCAGCGAATATATCATACACGCCTTGCTAATGTCGTTGGTTGGTCAGAAGCCCCTCAAACAATTTGCATATAAGGCCAAGAAACTGCGAATTACTCCTTTGAATGGATAGACTAAAATGAGCAAAGAATCAACAACCTTGCTAATTCCTTGATATATAATCACTTCCATAAACTTCATTTTTTAAGCTCAAAAGTGGTCATTATACCACGAATGAGCACAAAAGATATAATTTCCAGCAGTTTTATGGAGAAAGACACAAGAAATGACTTTGAGTCGACTCCCAAAAATAGCAGATTCCGCTAACTCGCGCATCTCTCATGTATGTAAACAGCATTTCATGGTCGCATTTTAGACGAGATGGGACACAACAGAGCAAAATTAAGAATCTAAGTGCCTGGGGAAAATAATTAACTAAATGTCGCTGCAACCTCTGATTTTCTGGATTAGTAAAGTGATGTGGTACTTTAAAAATTTTTTGCAAAAGTTGAGAGTGGTTTACGATTAGAACTTTGCAATTCCAAAACAGATCTTTTTATAAAAAACAAACAGTCCTCGAAAGTTCGCAAATTCGTAGTCTGAGAAAATAATACGCGATGCCAGTAATATCAAGTCACTCAAAAATAAGTATACAACAAAAACAATGCCTACAATAGATCCCTGCCACATGAACAACAAAAAAACAACAAAAACCCTAAATAAATTGGAAAAAAGAAAATTACACATAGTAAATATCCTGACAGCTTCTCACCTTTCGAAATGGAGTAGGGAGTGGGCAGATAGGTCTGTCATCATAATTCGTTCTCCACTGAAAGAAAACCGTGTGAAATCACCTGGTTTGCTTCGAATGGAAACCCACCTTTGCAAGATCTTCTACTACATCGTTCTCTTCCTCTTCCGCTTCGTCACCAGCACAGGCAGTCCGAGCGGAAAACATCTAAAATAGCCCATCGCAACTTTATAGCCAAGCTGTTTCGAAACTTACGGGGGTATTCGGCACCTCAGCTGGAGGATCCGTAGGAGGCAACTCATCCGAAGTCTCATAGATACTTTCTTCATCACCAAAGGTGCAAGAATCAACCTCAAATGGCATAAATATCCAGAAGAAGGGGATGCGTTAGAACACTGAACCTGATGTTGCGTTTCGTCTGAAGATGATGGTGCAGCAGTATTAGCCTTTTCGCCGCTTCGTTCATCTTCACTTTCGAGATTTTCTAGAGCCGTGATATAACCGTCAAGGTCAACAGCCTGCAACAATTGCCTACCAAACAAGTTCTGAGGCTAGACCCTTAATGTTCTTTTTCTGGCATTTACTGCAGCCTAACTTTCAACTCAAGTGAGTTTCTCCTGCTTTTATTGCCACCTAGCTTTCAATCTAAATTTCTCATTAAGGGAGCCGCTAAAGTCAAGACTAATTGTAAGAATTATTGATATGGATAACTGACATGCTTGAGATAAATTTGGTCAAAGCTCTGTTCATCCATGTTGCTTCCTGCTTCTGCGATGCAGGAGACTCCTACTACTAGCGTCTCGCACCAGCTATCTTGAGCGCTGGCTTGGATAATGCCAGAGTTTCGACACCGGCGCGCCGATTCGACTATGGACTACGCAATTTACACTGACGCGTACTCTAGCGCTGTAGCACTCTGACTATGAACTCTTCTCAATGGCTCAAATGCATACCAACGCTCAATCCCCTTTACAAACTTTTATATAGAAATTCTAATTCTACGCGCACGCTTACCGTTGTGTCTCCGCCCAGCACACTCTCATATACCATACGATTTTGAGATTCTTCCTCAACGATGAAATCGTCTATATCTGGAACCGAAGAAAAATCGCAGCTTGCAAGCCATTTACTAACTGTTGGATGCTCTGAAATTTTTCAATCCCACCACCTTGTTAGTACCATGAGAAAATAAAACTATGTGCATACCACGAGTTACATCCTTTTTCTTCTTGAAGCTGATACAATTGCCCATGCCGGGCCAGATGAAGTGGGAGACTTCTAGGTAAACAATCAATAAGGTGCAAAGGATAATGAAAAGAGAGAACAAATGGCCGAAGAGATAAGCAAGCGTTCAAAAACCCATAGACTACATCGATCGATGGCACAAGCAAGGTTTATTTTGAGCAAAAGAAAAGTATGAAATAGAACGTATGTACAGTGACAAGTAGTTGAACTATAGATTGGATATGTGCTAGTTAATTACTTGAGACAAATTAGTAGCAAACCGAATGCATCTTGGATATGATTGATATAGTCAGTAAGATTCAACCCACTGACGACATCGCGCTAAAACTTTCTAGCACGGATTGATGGTTCGCATCACCATGATCAAATTCTTCTAACTGACTGACATTATAGTCAGCGAGGAAGTAGCTTGAAGAGTTAATTTCAAAAATAAACTATCTTTGGCGCAAATATAGGAAAAATATGGAAACTTTTTGAAAAGACCGTGGGCTACGCTGGGCTATGCTGTCGCCAATGGGTCCCACAATCAAACAAAGGGTTAAGCTTACCAAAAAAAGAATAAATTCTCCTTGTAAAGATGGAATTACGGGCAAAAGCATCGATGAGATCAATAACGAAAGATAGCTCAGTGAAGTAAAGTGAAAGATTCTCAGTAAATAGATGAGACAAATGGGTGAGGTTCATCGTTCCGGCCAGGTCTGCGTAATTTGCTGTTCAGTCGTGGTTCCGCAAAAGATTTGATCTTCAGAGTAGCTGTTCGTTTCCGTCGTACCTAGACACAAAGCGGATGCATTATTGTTTGTAAAGTGCACTCATAAGACACGTGATTATGAAGAACTATCCTCAACAGCTATGACAATGACATGCGAGAACACAAAAGTAATGTGCCAAAAAGCTTTTCAGAGACAAGATACGTGACTGTTGACAGCTCATCGTCCTCGTTGCAGAAGAATAAAAACAAAGGAATGGGGCACAGAAATTTCCTTGTGAAACGTAACAAGTCTTGATGCTAACTTCTAATACGTTATAAGTGCACGACATAAACTGTCCAACTAATTCACTAAACTATACTCCTATAGTGTATGCACACCCAAAAAATTCTAAACTTTAATATGAGATTATGTATAGAACCTTCCAACAGATCACCCCTAACTATTTACAGTTCACCCTGCAGATATGCGGTAACAGTCCCAGTAACCTAGATATGCAAAAATAGCCATCAAACTTGAGGAGTAGTCCCTGAAACCAGTAAACTTTGATTACGGTCTCAAATATATACATGAACCATAACTTCTTTTACATAAACATTTGCATTTGCATTAAATTTTGAGAGATGTTAGACAGCGGATGATGAAGACAAACATTCTTTGAGATTGAATAAGAAAACTTTACTTTGAAACGAAAAATTTCCGATCGGACGATATAGCTACTCCGTTTGGAAAAAAGCTTGTTACGAATAGAGTGGACAACAAAACATTCAATTTTATATTTCCATCATGTTTTTGCTAGGCCTGTTGCATACGCGCATAGTGTATAGTTTGGATTCTTCAGCCAACTACAAAGCACTCGTTTCTCAGCAGTGCAGATAAACAGAGTTATCCACAACAAAGCGTTTCATCATAATCCGCTTAGGCAAAAATCATGTCTATTTTCGGCCATGAGACAAATGAAAGAAGGCTTGCATAAAATATACAAAAGAACTACAAAGAAGATTAAAAAAACTCCTTGCTTTGCATAATATGTCGAGAATTCTAGCAACTCCCAGTGTCTTACGAAAGCCATAAAAAATAAGTGTTCATAATGAAACAAATGGGAAGTTAGAATATAATTGCCAAGATACAAAATCTGATGGTGATAACTGCGCTGACTAGCGTTCAAACAATGTCCCAATTGTTAGTTGCAGCTGTATCAATATATGAAAGTGTCTATGATCAATCCAGTTGCGAGAGCAATGTAAGATTAAATACAAGGATTGCACTGACTGGGAAATGGGAGACTGCAGAATTGGCTACGCATGTATTGATTTTGGAAGGAACATGAAAATATCTGATAAATAACTGGTAAAAAGATATTACTTTGCTCACATTAGCAGAGCGACACAAAAGAAGACCATGATAATGGTTTTACAGGCCCAATTTAATGGCACACATGACACTATTAAACTGCCAAAAGACATACCGTGTCGCATTCACTAAACGGTACTGCAGGAGTCTCGAAATAAGGCCGCTCTCGAGGAGTTGCACTTGCTTCGGGAGTAGCTTCAAGTGTATCTTCAATAGAGCCTGCTTCAGTTGTATCAATAGAAATTCTGGGAGTTTCAGTAATCTCTGCAATTAAAAAATCAGCGATCAATGCTGAAAAGTTGAAAAGAACATTAAGAAAGCAGCACCTTCTGGACGATATGTCTGAAACAATTCACTTCGGCGAGGCTTTCTCCGAGCTGACTTTGCACGCTGAAAAGTCTAGATCAGTGAGTATTCTGAATATCTCAAAAAAAAAAGGAACATTCAATCATGATACAACTAATACTTACGGGAGTTTCGCTCTCTTGCGGTAAAGAATTTTCGTCTTTCTGTACAGAAGCTTCTTTGACCAGGGGTGGAGACTCAACTACTGAATTGAGGACTGTCTATGTAAGAATGCGTAACCCTTTTTAGAGAAAAAAAAACACGTACCACCGTTTAGACGTGGTTGGCCGTCAGTAAATAAAGAGCTGCGTTTGGTGCGGGCAACATTTTCATTTGCCTGGTTGGAAGTACTATTTATATGCACCCTGGAATGCTGAGCAATGTTGATAGTCATACTTGTTCAACTGGAAAACAAGCAGACCCAAACTCCTCAAATGACTTCCGCAGGTTCAAAGCAGCACTTTCTAGATGTGATATAGTTCTTGAGCCAATGTGATTGAGATGATCCATTTTGCTCTGCAAATCAGACTGTTGCCATAAAGGTTTGATGACCAAGCATACATAGTTGTATGTAGAAAGTAATAAACGCTGTCGAACAAAAAAAAATGAATTTTGAGTAGTAAGGTCCCCTAGTTGAAATTCCTAGCCTAGTCGCGTTTTCAAAGGACAAAGCATCGATCGAAGAATCCTCCTCTCTACAATATGAGCGCGGCCTCAATCTGAAGTGGTGCAAAACCAACCAACGTCATTAGTCATCACATAACATCGATAGTCTGACAAACACTTGAAAGCACGGAGGGGTTGAAAGAGGGTGGAAGAGGTCTTTTTTGTTTGAAGAGGAAATGAAAGAAGGCGAAAATGAAATGTGGTAGAAAATGTGAAAATAGTCCTACCTTGATCCGCTGCTCCACAAGCATTTCAATCCTTTCATTTCCTTCCAAACGCTCAACATCGTACAGTTTTCGTTTTAATGATGCATTTTCAGTGCGAAGCTCCTCAATGCATTTTCGACTACGAGCCAGCTCCGCCTAAAATAAATTGGATATTTTCCTCAGAACTAATTAGTCAACTGTCGTGATTTACGAAACATAAACAGGCTGAAACTTCGGTTACTAGACTTTTAATGACAAAATAATGGCAAAATTCCCAAATCTCGGAGCCTATGACTTCGACTTTAATAAAAACCTGAGGAGGCTATGTGATCGCTGGGCTATAAAGCAGACAGACTATAATCTATGGTGATGCACTATAACCGCCATCAAAGAGCAGACACCATGAAAACACGTCTCTCGTCCTTTGCTTTGCTAGTGTTATAGTGAAAAAAAACCAAAAAAACCTATAAGCCAAATCTCACCTCAAGTCGATGAACTTTGAGTACAAGTGACTGGTTTGCTCTCTGGTAACTGTCCTTGAGATCTGGAATTTCAGTTAAATGACTGTGAATCACTATACAAAGAGCATCGAATACCTTTGATGCTTTGACTAGAAGTGACAATTTGTGATGATGATGACGATGACTCCAAAGAACGTGCTTGAGGTGCTTTGGGAACTTTGAAGAGAGATGCCAAGTCAGTTTTTAAGTCGCCGGACATAACGGCGAACTCCTGAAATGCATCAAAAGTTCAAGCAAGCTAGAGAAGCAGTTCTATTCGCACTGAAACGTATATTAAGAATGTTCGCCACACTTTGAAGTCGCATTGCTCATTGCTCAATAACAAACAACAGAAGTCATCAACAAATTGAAAACAATTTGAATGGAGTGTGACAGACGGCGGCGGGTGACTCGGACGACACTCCGCGCGCGATGGCGCTGTTGCGGCCGGCAGTCCATCTAGAACTAATGTTGCTCTTGTTGATTCCCTAAAATGGTTCTTCTTGGAGTTAAACTTATAGTGATGCATCCAAGTTATGTGCTGCTGGGTGGATCTTCCTCGTCCGCTTTGCGTAGACTCCCTTCAGTTTTTCTGGGTGCCATATGTGGTATACTTCACCAGTGGGGTTAGTAAACATTGTAATCAGAATAAAGCTCTTTTTGAAGGAACAGGCTTTTCCATGAACTTCCTAATTACAAATTTGAACGATTGCAAATGGCCCGCCAATCAAGCAGGCACAGTCGTGATGGGACCCATGGCCATAAGATGGCGATCGTGCAAGAATTGCTTCTGAAGCATTTCCTCGTCCGAAAGCAAACATCTGTGGCACTTCGGCCGGGATTTTGTTGGGTTGACACTGTACATACCCTATAGATTCTCTTTACCTTCACATCTGCCCACACTGCCTCTAAGTCTCTAGCAATCGGTTGAAGTGAAAGTTGGACGGTTTGACAGAACTTCGATTACTGACCGATTACTGACTACTGCGGGGGCGAACCATAATTTTGGTGGAGCGAAGATCTCGTAGTATCTCCTCTTATATTACTGTCCTGCCTTTGATATTGGTGAAAAATCATTTAGTTAGACTGTAATACTCATCTGGAGGGTAATAAGATGCCTGCACTGTCGGCACTACTTGCGCGTAGAAAACGGCCTATGCAGATTTTTCGAGTTTTGCGCTTTTGCCATCTTTACGCGCAAGTGTTGTTGACCTTCCGAGCAAGTACACTTCACTGACATCCGCAAAGCATATTTCACGCCGCATCAGCATATAGTTAATATAAGATTAATAAATGCGCAACTTTGTCATCTTTCTGCGTAGAAAATCGAACATCCAGTCAAGGCGGAGCGTCGTCGCGTTGAGCGCAGCCGTCCGAGTTCGCGTTTCGGCTTACCTGAATCAGCTGCACACACACCGGGTGAATCATAATTGCCGCGATCTTCTTCTTTTCTCCTTGCTTTGCTTCCCCGATTTGCGCCCATTGTTGGTCCAAGAGCTTTTGATACATTTTTTTTATCGAACGGCGATTGCAGAACAATGCCTCCACCACCACCGCCACCACCTCCACCTCCACCTTCCCTGATTGGTCCAGGTTCTGGAGGCAGTTCAGTCCCAGTTGGCAAGAAACCAGCAGCTTTGCTTGCTGAAATACAGGTGCGTTTTAGTATTTGCAAGAATGCAGTAAACCGAACACATTCCACGAAAAGAAGTACGAACAATCGTTTTGTCGATCTCATTTAGCATATTATCGAGTTCATCTTGCCTAGCTTATTCTTTCCTAAAAAGAGTCTTTTTCGAAACATTTTTATCATCAGGAATGTCGTATTGTTTGCATCTTGATATTTGTGTTGGGGACATGCCGGTGACCACTTTCGGCAGTGGATGTTTCCTTTATCTTGACAAAGTCGTTGCGCAACTCACTCTATAATGCTTATGACTTCAAAGTGCCGTCTGCAGTTGATTCTTGAGTTAACACCTTCAACATCATACTCTAGAAAAATAGTGTAGTCGCGTCGGACCGCAACATAGTCGGCTTAATATTAGGTTGGTCCAAAAATAATGGGGCACTTAATAAACAGTTTTCTCAAACAGAAAAATCTTTTTGATATCCAAGTTCCAGACGCTGGTACACATTATAACCTTCTGCTCGTGGTCTAGATTTACTTATGTAAGTGCTAAAAATCAAAGCTCGTCACTTCAAGTAATTTCGAATTTTGGGCAGTACCGCCGAAGTAAAACAAGTGACTATCAAAAATATTTGTGCCGCATTGCTGGGAGGACTCTCACAATCTACGATAGCTTGGCGGTCCCAGCGCTTAATAATAGATATAACATTGAGTATTAGAAGACAAATATCTATTTTTCATCAAGGTAATCGAATGAAGTCACCTTTGACGCTCGACATTTGATAGAGCTTTTTACGCTTTGTTCATGCATATGCAACACAATTCGAGATTCCCTCAGGTTTGAGAAATAATGTTAAAAGCGAAACATGTTTTTTTACCCTGAAAATCTGCGCCAAATATTTCACTCATTTAATTCCAATGCCTTTTTTATATAAACTGATAAAAAGTTTTTGCACACTTAAGCGATCGTTAGAATGAGCTTGCAAAGGAATCTCGAATGGTATGCCGCATACGAAAACTTTGAGTACAGCAGCACAAATTCGCATGGGGTTTAAAAAGTCTGTCTTATTTCGGCGGAGCGCCGCTCGAAGGTGTTGTAGAAAGGAGCTGCAAGGTGCTGTCAGGATAGCATGCAAAGCTTACTCTAAACAAAAATGTCTACATCGCTAGTTGCTTATCGTTTATCAGAAGGAAAATCTTCAACCCATTGTTTTTAAATAATTGATTTGCTTTGAGCTCGTATTCACAATACTGTGTTGAATCGGTTCCAACACCTGCACTTTTCACTTTGAGACCTGCCTGACTTCACGTCTTACCGCCACCCCTTCAGGACCGGCCCTCTATCCCTGTGATTCCTGCGGGTCCCGCAACAATGTATATGCGAAAAAACAATGTATGCTGAAGTTCGCAAAGCGCTACGCAGTACGGCACATCGGAAGTGGAAAAATCACAGGAATTGCAGGAATTACAGGAGTCGCAGGAATCACCTCCAGGAATAGTATGGCCGGTCCCTTTGGCGTCAGGTGCAGATCTATCTGAATCTAGTCAATACAACTAGACTGGATGGCGAAACTCGAAACTACTCTAAAATCTCGCAGATAGGTCCTCCCATCAAATAAGTCTACAGATAAGTCCGCCGTCAAATAAGTTCCCTTTTTCAACTCAAATAAGGCTCTTCAGATAAGTCCGCTTTCTTTCCATTATAACTACATCTCACAGATAAGTCCGGACTTATCTGTAGGACTTATCTGATGGGAGGACTTATCTGCAAGATGCTTGGCGGTGCGAGAGTGCATTTTCATCGATTTTTCTTGTCAAAAAGCGGACTTATCTGTAAGACTTTAGGGTAGTACTCTTGGTAATGCAAGGGCATCTGGAAGAGCTTCCAGTAATACATCATTTGAACTGGTAATATGTGCAGGATGTTTTTAGCGCATTCATCTGCATGTTGAGTAATGGGATTGCGACTTTTTTTTTAGTTTGATGAGTTTTTTGTCATACATGTGATTTCTGTCATATATGTTGGAGTGTGAGGTTACATATAATATTGAGCTTTTTTCCTTCCCAGGATTTCCGGTTTTGAATTTCACGTTACAGCTTCCTACAATAAGAAATAAGGCAATACTGATTTTATTTTATTCGCATGAAAATCCTTATCTGTTCTGATTCAAACATTTTCAGAGAGGAACTGCTCTCAAAAAAGTTGTCACTAATGACCGTTCTGCTCCTCTGGTTGGAGGAAAACCCACTTCGTCGCATGTTGGTGGAGGAGTCAGTATAAATCAGCTCGAACGTGAACCAAAACCAGGTAGTTGCTTTTTGCTCTTTTGGTTCAAACTACAAATTTTACCTTAGGCTCTGGTCTTGGTCGTCCTTTCGGTGGCGCAGGGCCAGCTCCTATAGGAGGTCTTTTCGCAAATGGTCTGCCGTCGAAACCCAGTGAAAATCGAATTCGCAGAGCACATACGACGGCCATCACACCTCCAGCTCCATCGCCGCCAAGTCTACCAAAACAGAATTCAGACGGTACTTTTTTGGTATTTAGATTTGCCTTCTAACAATTTCATAAGCTGTTTTACTGTCTATGGCATCAATCTACGTTTACAGCTTACACTTGCCTCCATCTTTGCTTTTGCTTTCTTACATCGTACCGGTCGCATAATGCCTCAGAGTTCTTATTTATGTTCCTGAATTTCAATGCTCAGCTCGTTCATCCCCGTCAAATCATGGTGCTCCACCTGCACCACCAAAACCTTCCGAGCTTATGGCAAACAGCAAGCCATCGCCACCGCCACCTCCCGTCCAAAAACCTAACGTAAGTTCGTCATCCTGTCGAGGGTATTTGTGAAACACTCTTTTCAGATTGGGTCTACTTCTAGTAATCGTGATCAATTCAAAACTATGCGACCATTCAAACCAGAGATGAGTTACACGAACTCAAAACTAAGAAGAAGTGGTAGCTCAGAGGTAGGTGCGGCATTATATGTACATATGCGAACAATCGCTTAGTATATGGTAGGGGGAGGGGAGAGCCGATTCTATATCGAGTTTTTGGTAGGATTTTACTCTAAATGGATAGGAATTACGAAATGTGAATTCTGAAAAACGAAAGAAAAGTGGCCAGTTGAAGCGTCGTGTAAAATAAGAACAAATAAGGGATGGAGTGGACCACATGGTGTGGAAAATTCCTTACAGTCACCTTCCCTGCAATGTCACAATCTTTCTTTGCAACTCTTGTTTTAGGACGTATCATCGCGTGAGTCTACTCCAGCACGAGCTCCGATTTCTCGACCATCGTTTCATCCACCAGCACGACCAACAGCTCCTCCTCCGCCACCGCCCATCGTGCGTACTAATGGTGTACATCCTCCAGACCCGCCTCCACCACCATCCGTGGGACCTATAGCCTCAGGCCTTACCAGCAGGTATATTCAATTTATCCTATTTCTAACGCTCAATTTTTTTGCACATTCATGACTTCCACTCGTCAATTTTATTTTTCGCTTTTTTAAGATTTGGAAGCTCGCCAGCTGTTTCACGAACAGATGAAAGTGCTCCACCACCTCCACCGCGAGGAGCGTCCAAGGTGGCTAGCTCAGTTGCGAGTCCACCTCCACCGCCGCCCATGGTAATGCCAAAATATCCACCAAAAGATGCTCATCCCCTTGACCGGTAAGTTATATCCATTGTAAACATACACTTAGATCTTGTTTTTGATGCTCTCATTTATCTTTTCTTTTTTCTTTCTTTTCTTTTCCAAACCTTAGCGTAATGTATAAGTGGCTAAGGCCATCTAGCATGACTGTCATTCATGCAATCATTTCAGATTCACGTTCAAGCCGCTATCAAGTCTCCCTCCTCCTCCTATTCCATCAGGACGTGCGTTGTGAACATTACTTATTCTCAAAAATCATTAATAGTTTAGTGCCTTTTGCCTCACAAAGTGTTTTGTTTCATTACTTCCTTACCTTATGTCTCACAACTTATCATTCTTATTTTGTACTTCACTGCGTTCGACGATTCACTTCGCTTGTTCTATGTTCCTCATTTTTGTCACAATTAACTTGATGTTGACGCATTTTCAAAATTGACGATGCTTTTACTTTACGCCATACAGTACATGAGCAAGCCCAATCGCTTGTGCTTTGGCGCGAGTAGTGTTGATATCTTCTAGTCCTTTCCCAGCAAATGTTTTATAGTGTAGTGCCTTCTCAGTCTTATAACAAGTTGAAGTTTCTGTGATCGTATACTCCTGTTCTCGGTTATAACGTTTCTATTTTATCTGCGCAGGAGCAATAATATCATGCAATTTGGTGTATGTTCCCAACGAGGCTATGTTATTCTTCTAATCTATTTTCAAATTTATTTTCTCGTTAGCTTTCTGTATCATATGCGAATAAATGGAGACTACAACGTAGTTTTTATGTGCATACGGTAGATTCCCGAGTTTGCTTCTGTGCCTAAAAACATCATGAATAGCTCAAAATCATCCCTCGTTAAAGGTAGTCATGACTTCCATGAGGGGATCTGGTTCTGATCTCGTACAGCGATTGAACGCAATTACCGAAGTGGAGAAGTCTATTGGTAACCTGCTGCGGCATGCGCAAACCTGCATATCGGAATTGTCCAAAGAGAAGCAAATTAGTAAAGTCTGTTGCAGATGTTGTATCACACTATAGTGGCTAATGATTAGCTTCTTCAGACGAAAATGGAGGAATCATCACAAGCGTTCAAAAAAACCTTGATGCAGGTTGAAAAGGAGCTGTCTGAACAGATGTTATATCTCTCCAACGTCTGCGTTGGCTCTGCCCATCAAGGTATACTTCGTCTCAGTCCTTGTCAATGTGTGAGGGCTTGTGGTCGTAATCTCTTTTTATGAAGCAATTATAATCAAGGTGCGTCTCTAGGGCTGGGCATACATCAAGCGATTTCACCGCCTCGCGAATCTCTGAATAAGACAACAGTTACTAGTTCATTGCATGCTGATCATCTTGCATTTCGGTTTGATAGTTTTCCGACACTACTAATCGCGAATAACTTTCACAACCGAACTGGAAGAGGATCAGCATACAATGAATACGTACCAGTTGTCTTGTTGAAAAAATCGCGAGGCGATGAAGTCGCGTGATGTATGCTCGGCCGCTTCTCTTGCTCAAGTGTTTGTTTCATTTTGGGATGAGGTTTATCCGTATGTCGGATACTCACTTCCATTGATCTAGGTCAATGTAAAGTTGAAATCCACCCTTGCATAATTGCGTCGGCTGCTTTCATAAGAAAGAATATTGCGTATTTGTTTGTGTGCCTACGCTGTCTGCTAAATGGGCTCTGATTGAAATTTTTCATTTTAAATTGAGCGCTTTTCTTTCAAACTGCATTGAGGTTGACGAATGGTAATATTCATATTCGAGTTCTTGAAATCAGTATCTAGGAGAACTGGTGTGAGCTCTAGGTAATGTTAATCTTCTTAAATGTTGTTTTCTAGCCCATAATATGGTATTCAACTTGCTTGATTCCAATATCACACTATAACACTTGGTATGGTGCTTACTGTGAAAAATTCTAGCAGTTCTGAAGGTCGATTGCAGTGAGCGAGGATAGCCAAGATCATCAACTATCTTTTCCTTAGCTTTTCGAAATCATGTTTTAATTTGAGGGTCTACTTTTGCGTCCCAACAAAATATCGCATTGGCTGAAGCTGCCGAATTGGACTTACATCGAGAGCTCACCAATATAATGGAGAAGCACTTTGGAGATACAGAAATGCTGGAGTAGAATCGCTAACGGGTCCGTCTTGAGTGTACATAATTGTTTAAATTCGATGAAATTGTATCTCATTTCATATTGTTTTGCATAAAATCTCCGTCTCTTGTACCTTTGAGAACCCTCCGATATTTTTCGAGCAAATATCATTCTTTTTTGATTGCTTCTCTAAGCCTGGGACTTTGCTTCTAGCTTATCATGGCATATCGTACTGTGTTTCCACCATCGACTTCCAGAGATGTTATCCGGAATAGAGCAGGTGTGTCCTTGTTTGTATTCACTATTCATCTCACTTACTTTCGTGATGTGTGTGCAGTTTATTGAACTTTCTGTGCCGTATCGCTGAGAGTGCTCTATCTAAAAACTTTCATGGGAACTAGTAGACAGCTAGTGCATTTGGTAATGTTACTATAAACGGGTGGTTACAGTGCCTTTGAAATCGCGAACAAGTGCTGCTGCCCACCCATACCATACACGTGGGGTAACTGTGGAATATCGCGTGAGTTATAATCTGCATTATCTCTGTGCGTCTTTCCTAATTCTCCGATCGTGTCGAATTTGCGTGTTACCAGATCTCATTTAGCATATCTGTTACACTATTTTAGCCAAACTAGAGTCAATAATTAACTGGAAAGTGTAGAAAACAGAACATTTGGCTTTTGCTCCAAGTGAATACTGACGTATATTGAACTACCTCAAAATGTTGCAGGTGGATAGGCCAAGAAATGTATCGTGCACCGGCTTTGAAGCTGCGCATGCTTACGTCAGTGAGGTAGCTCAAAAATACAAGGCAAGGATGCGACAAAAGGCAGGTTTTTCGGTATCTAACAAGGGAGCGATCTTAACTTGAGGTGACGAACTGGAATGAATCTATCATTAGATGCATCTTGATAAGCTGATTGCAAAATCTATCTTCCACATCTGCGATGGCGTTTTTTGGAAGAACTTTGAGCGGTTTAAAGTGTGAAGTTGTGGTTTCATTGCATAACGTGTATCAAAATCCGACCCGGGAGTGCATAACTAGCATGATATATATTCGATATTGATTGTTATCATTTCAAGGAATGCCCACATCTACCGGATACACAAATAAGTGTTTTTGAATAACAAAATTTGAAGGTTGGCGCTTAATGTCTCCCAAATTAGAAAGCTATGAACGCCCGAAAGTTTTTTAAAGCGCATCGCAGATATGAAAGGTAGTTTTGGAACCAACTCGTCAAAACGCATTTAATGATATGCGGCTTGTTCCAGTTCGCTGCCTTGAGTTGGGATCATTTCCTTAAGTGACCTTAGTGGAAATTTAATTTTCTGACGTATCACCTATTGTTTCGAACGTTGATAGCGCTGAAGCAAGTTTGCTGTGTGTTAGCATGACCATATCTGGGGAATGAACATAGTTTTTTTTTTCATAGTCTTTAAGAGTGTCACTATCAGAATCGTAATCTTGATTCAATTTCAGAAAGAATGTTCTAAGCAACTTGAAATTGGGAGCGAGTCTAGCACTTTGCTGCTCATGAAGCAAAGGCTGAGCCGACTCATAGGAGAATGCGACATAGGCAGGACTACTTGTTGCGTCCCCATGTGCGGTCGGGTCTTTGATTCTATACCGGTAAGCCAATACCAAATCTCCTTCTTCGCTGTCTAAATTCCAGAGCTCAGTATTTATTTATCATAGGTGCTGGCTTTTCATATGTCCTATTCTCATCACGACTTGGCTGCAAAATCCGCTTATGATACTTTGTGTTTTGTGTGTGGAGTACAAATGAATAATGTCAAGGTAACTGTTTATTGTGGTTTATTTTGTCAGTTGTTTCGTTCTAAAAAATGTTTTTTTTCTTGATATTTCAACTCATTCGTCATTATCAAGCGCGAGATCTGTTCGCTAGTGAGTTTTGTAAATCGCACAGCCTTTAGGAGGCCATTGTAGTACGTTAATTGACCGGCCACTTTCTTGTGAATTTCATGCAGTGTATTAGGGCTCTGCGTTCGCGAGAGTCGGTGAGTTTGCGGCCACTGCACACGCAGGATGCCATTGGGCCTCAAACGAGCCCTACATGGCACATGCCATACTCTATCCACTTCAACAGCTGTCACACTGATTTGACAATAGCGTAGTGCATTGGTGGATCAAGTATGGTGTGTGCCTATAGTGGTTCAGTTGTAGGAGGAACTTCGAAGACAGCGCCTTCAAAGAATCCAGAAAGTTATGTTTTTCACAAAAGTTAATGTTTTCTAGGGAAAGATCATACACTTGGTCAGCAAACACAAGACACTTTGTGCCGCTCACAACGAGCAATGTTTGCATCAGCGGACTGCAGTCATATCCCCTTTGGCACCAGCTGCTATGCGAATCGCTCAATGTTCCGGAGAAGAGTGTGTTATTTTCACATTTACATAATGACAATTATCACCGAGCTAATTTTGTCTGTCCGATGTTCAAGATTCTGTCAGTGATATTTGTTAGGGATGTTGCCAAAATCAGGTCAATAAGATTTCAGCAAAGGTTCATCCTGACATTCTGAATACGGCAACTAGACCGCTTGCTCTCACTAGAAGTCGTATCTATACTTTTCCAGGGAAGAAGTGGATGAGCCCATTACGTATGAGAATGTTCCCTTTGAAGATCTTTCTGGAACTACCTACATCGAGACTGATTTGGACTATGAAGATGCACAATATGACAGTTGACTGCCCATTATTGTTTGATCTTGTTCAGAGTTTATAATAGGCGCCAATGAAGTTGATCAATAATAAATGAAGCTGATTCCTTCTCAGGTTTTCAAGCTCCGGTTTATCCTTACATCTCGTGATATTTATTTTCCTAATGTGTTAAGAATGTCTTGATCAGTCAAAAACAGTTTCAGGTTTAGTGTTCCAGAGTAGTAGTTTACCATGGTACCCAGGTTAAATTTCCGCTTACCTCCAACCTTCTTTATACCTAAACGACTATTCGGTGGTACTCAGGAGATGGCTTATGCCGAAAAACGCCTCATCGGGTTGGTTTGTTCATTTCATTTTATAATAGTTATGCTGCCAATGCCCAAATATAGTATATACAATTGTTTCAAATGCAAAATTTGTCTGCATAGCCTGCCAGAGTGCATTGCTGGAAACGAGGCTGTATTTTCCTTGGATTCGCTTACTAATTTGCATGCAAGGAAATAAACCAAAGCTGCTGGAAATCCTAAGCACCTACACATCGTGTCAGCCTTGTGCTCCCCTTTCCACCAGCCATATCGCAACCGCAGACCTCGCGCCGTTCAAGCGCGCGTATAGCTTGCGCTTCAAAACTTGCCTCGTCGACTGAAGTCGCAGCGCTAGGTCTTTGCGATGCGGACGCTTAGCAGCTACGGAAAAGGGAGCACTCGGTTGACAACGATCGTATTTAAGACATTTAAGATTATTGGAAGACATTCTCAATAGTTTGTAGAAATGGCTGTGGTTCTTCCGGTCACACATTGGAAGGTAAAAATTATCACGTTTTCGCGTGCCGTCAAGCGAGCCGAACCCATCTGGATCTTTGGACAACCATGCCACCTAAGCGCAAGAGTGATGATCTGAGTGAAATTGTATGTGCAGCTTTCTCAAGCTTACTTGGTTCAGCGTGGACGTAGAATCACTTTCGGATGCAGCCTATAACGGTTTCCCTCTTGTCGCACCTGACTCACTATCAAGTTGGAGTACAGAAGGCACTTGGTAGACGATCGATAGCCTTCGCAAAGTTCTTTTCAACGTTTGGTTCGCAAAGTGCTTGTTACAGCAGAACTTTTTGTGTGCTTGGAGTGATAGGAGACAATTTGCACTTGCGGGCATTTGCAGAAGAAAAGTGTGATACATCAATGAGGCTGGAACGAGACGAAAACTATGCGAAAAACTTTGTGGACCAGCAGGTCATGGGTTCACATAATGTTTGAATTGTGTTTTGAGGACAATTCAGTAGTCGCTAATTGTTTTTTGCCCTTCATCCGCTCTACGAGATCCAAATTCTAACCTGCTTCATGTGTGCGGTATTCAGAACCAATGGCTTTCCGTTCAACTGAGGGATCAAAGATGAAGAAGGATACATACCAAATAAGAAGAGTACAGTGATGGAAATTACATGACTAGTTAGAAAATGATTTCGATCCTTTGTTGAGTAGTTTCTCATTTTGTAAATTGATCAAGTGCTTTGACTGCAACATAAATGTGCACTCAAAAAGTAGTTGCATTGATTCAGGTTTTCACGAGAACAGATGTTTGATGTAGTTGCTGATGTTGGAGAATATCGACATTTCATACCTTGGTGTCGACGTTCAGAAATCCTCGAGGAGCACAAAAACGCACGGATAGCAAAGCTTGAAATCGGATTTCCACCACTTCGAGAAAGCTATCAAAGTCGAATCATACTTGTGCGGCCTACGGTTGTCCACGTATGTTTGAAGTTTTCGATAAATTTGAGTATCTCTCCGAATGATTGGAAAATACCGTAATGATGTTAGTAGTTGTTTCCTTATTCTTATGAAGCACATATTTAATGGGAATCCTCGGTATCATTCTGCCCCTTGTTTGAATTTCAGTCGGCTGTAATTGGTGATTCGATTTTCCATAAATTAGAGACGACGTTCCGCTTTGGAAGAGGACTTCCAGGTAACGAACACACATGCACGCTTCACTACGATCTAGTCTTCGAATTCAAATATGCGTTGCACTCCACTCTTGCCCATCTTTTCTTCCATAAAGGTGAGTTTCTTGAGCTTCCTAATGCCTTGCTATAAATAGGCGCATGTTGTAGTGGTGAAAGCTATGGTCGATGCCTTTCTCAAAAGAGCGGAGGATGTACACGGAAGACCGTCGACTCTTCATGGTGAAGCGGAAGTTCTGCGGTTAAAACATTAGGAACATTAGGAATAGGTGCTCCACCGATCTCTGAGAAATTTGCTCCCCACTTGTCCAAATTGATTATATTGATTGACATATATTTCTCGACCCCGTTGTGTCTGAACCGGTAGATGTGATTTTAATAAATGCTAGTTCATTTTTTGTATTGAAAAGTCTGCAAAAATAAAAATCAACAATATTCTGAGATGCATCGGTCTTCTCATAATTATAACGTGATTATAGTTAACATGCAATAATAACAAAAACTACCTAACTATTTCAACAACTAAAATCAACTAGTCTACAACGTACAACAAAATGAGCGCAGATATGAACAACATAACAAGTGGAAAGGTGACAGGAAAGTAGCAGCAGCACCTAACTGGATGTCACATCGAGAAAGCTTAGTACATTCCTCCGCCCATTCCTCCCATGCCACCCATACCTCCACCCATTCCTGGTGCTGGTTCTTCCTTTGGTAGTTCTGAGACTACACATTCTGTCGTCGCTAACAATGAAGCTACACCAGCAGCGTCTTGAAGGGCCGTTCGAATCACCTAGACAGATCACTGCTGCAAATGAATGGAACCCGTAAAAAACAACGAACTAACCTTGGTGGGGTCGATTATACCAGCTTCAAACATATCGACGAATTTGTCATTCATGGCGTCATAACCGTACGACGCCTTGCTGTTGGACAGAATCTGAAAATCTAGGTTTAGGGATGAATTTCTTCTTTCTGAAATGATGTGTCGCACCTTTTCAACAATGGAGGCAGGTTCAATTCCAGCATTCTTTACAATCGCACATATGGGTTCGCGTACAGCCTTTCTCACGATGTTCACTCCTAGTTGTTGGTTGTCATTGGGTGCCTGCAAACTGCAAATTTAGTATCTTTGACGAAAGCTCCTTGTGCCCTAACAAACCTTGAAACTTTCGAGACATTTGAGAGATCGTAGTAAAGCTACACCACCACCAGGTACGATTCCTTCTTCTACAGCAGCTCGAGTAGCGCACAAAGCATCGGTGACTCGGTCCTTCTTTTCATTCACTTCAACTTCTGAGGCGCCTCCAACTTTCAGCATAGCCACACCTTTCGATAGTTTCGCCAATCGCTCGTTGAATTTCTCCTGCAGAAAAACTTTTAGAAACCACAGAACGATTACTCAAATGGGTAAAGTTCTGAAAAGTGTAAAAACAAACCTTCTCGTACTCACTGGTCGATTGTTCAATCTCATCAGCTATCTGTTCAATGCGCTTTTCAATTTCAGCAGGATCTCCTTTGCCACGTAGAAGGAGAGTGTCATCTTTGGTGATGGTCACTTCTTCAACCTAAACGAATTCACTATGAGATCTGCAAATACTAGAAGAAAAACTAAAATACAAATGCTTGCCTCGCCGAAATCGCTCAATTGAATATCTTCCAATTTGACAAGGTTTGAGTCATCTCCGAAGACAGTACCGCCGGTAGCAATTGCCATATCTCTCAACGTGTTCTTTCTGTTGTCACCAAATCCGGGTGCTTTGACAGCAACAACTTGGAGGCCGACCTGCAGCAAACACTTCCAGAAACTACAACAGGAAATAGGGTCTTTACCTTCAATCGGTTCAAAACTAATGTGGTGAGTGCCTCCCCATCCACATCCTCAGCAATGATAACAAGTGGTCTCCGGTGCTTATTGGCAAGTTCAAGGGCTGGGACAATATCTTGTACATTACTGATCTTCTTTTCGCTCAGAAGCACTAGAGCCTTTTCATACTCTACCTGCAAAATAAGATTCAGATTTTATGACAAGGAGTTCCCAAACATGATTTACCTTTGCTCCCTTCGATGTGTTGATGAAATATGGAGAAATGTACCCTCTGTCAAATTTCATTCCTTCGATAAGCTCTAGTTCATCGTGCAACGTCTTTCCATCCTTCACAGTGATTACACCTTTTGTTCCTACCTAAACATGTTTTCATAGTTTCTATAAATGGCAATGATGATAAGAAACCGCGACCTTCTTCATGGCTTCCGAGATAAGATTTCCGATGGCCTGGTCACCATTTGCTGATATTGTGGCTACTTGAGCAATTTCTTCTGGTGTAGTGACCTAAAGAGAGTTCGATTAGAAAAGCTTGACTAAATGAGGGCGAAAGTAATTAGCAACCTTCTTGCTTTGACTCTTGAGATCGTTGACAATCAAATCTACAGCAGCCATCACACCTCGTCGGATTTCAACTGCGTTAGCGCCTTTGCTGATGTTCTCGAAACCTTCCTTCGTGATGGATCGGGCAAGAATGGTGGCGCAGGTGGTACCATCACCAGCTTCTTCATTGGTTTTGTTGGCAACATCCTAAATTGCCTATTGATCACTCAGAAGCTTGGCTTCTGAAAAAATTTTTCTTACCTGGATGAGCTTGGCTCCCATGTTGTGATATTTGTCTTTAAGATCAACAGATTTGGCAACTGTAACTCCATCCTTGGTGATTTTAGGGCTTCCCCATGACTGTTCGATGATCACATTTCTGCCCTTGAATGAGAAAAAAATGATGCAATTTCAAATAAGAAGAAGAAATCTACGAACCTTGGGACCCATAGTTACTGAGACAGCGTCAGCTAGCAAGTCAACACCAACAAGCATAGCCTTTCGGCCTTCTGCTCCAAATTTGATGTCTTTAGCATAACATCGGACGAGGTTACGAGTAATGCTAGACCTGGCCAAGCGCAGCATCTTTTAGATCTGCAACGAAAACGTAGTTTTTTGTAGCGATTAAAGAAAGTGATACGCCATGAACAAGATCTATCAATATCGCTATCGCAAGAATGCTCAGAAAAACTTAGAAGTACAAAGAAAGGGCAACGCTGGAGATACAAAGAACAGAAATTCGTATATAACTTCCAATAACAGAGAACAAATTCGTATATGACTTGGAATACACAGACGCTTGAAAAACTATAGTAAGGAAAACGAGAGGACCGAAAGATATGAGTGATAATTAACGTTATGAGTGTTTTGAACGTCTAGTGCAAATAATACTATGAAGGACGACATAAATTTTGGAGGAAAACTCTTTGATGAAGACTTTGACCCCAGGCAGTACAACATATCAACTTATCGATTAGAAATTCGGCACCAACAAAATCACACCTAGAACAAACTGATAAAGAAAAAAGCAAAGCCGTCAACAGGAGGCCAAATATCTCCCTCAAAACTAACAAAAACCAAGAACTTCCTTGTAAACAAAAATGCGACCTCCTCGCAAAAATGACTGCCCGTACGGCGACACAAGAAGTGATGCAAGTGCACGGCTTTGAACGGGCTGCCGTTGAATCGGAGGCGGAAGGTTCGAGAAGCCGACTGTCATTGGCTGGGTCCGCCCATTCGGCTGGCGAAGGGCAGCGGCGCCACCGCCGCGCTCATTTCTCTACTCGAACTGTCGTGGGCAAACGATGTTCCTCAGCGCCATTCGACGAGCTGTTGTGAGTTTTTTTTACTTCAGCTTTTCTTTTCATGGCAGTCGGTTACAACGGGAACTGCAAGCTCGTACATCTATGGGTGTTTTGATGAAGTAAAGTTTGAGAAATACTTGTCCTTTGCATAAAAGCTCCTGCGCGTTGAGTATGCGGTTGAAGTGCACCTAGTATTTACTACGAGAAAAAAGTCGGGTATGTTTACTGCTGTGGTCAGTAAGTATATAGCTCAGTTATCCGAAGCCAGGCAACAAAGTAGCCGTAATTTTTTCTAATATATCTTCTCGTCAAAAAAGAATTTTGAGGAAGTCCTTATATCATCTTCTTTTCTGTTCATCCATAGCTTTGTACAAAACGTCCAGATTTTTTTGAACTGTGTGGAAAGTTATGGCTGAATGAGTTACACTGCAGTTATACTTATACCCACGGCCCACAAATTTTGAGCGGTGGAAGTGGGTACGGCCATTTTTAATCAGCGAAAGTTTTGTGAATTCATCTCCCAGTGACTGAAAGCAATCCGCACCGGAAAAAACATCTCAACCAGCATTGCTGTCAATGCCTGCCTTTGATGTACCGCGTAGGTTCCAGTCCATCTACAAGAAGTATAGCACTTTTCTACATTGATTTTAGCTGTTTGTAGTTGTTGCCCAAGTTTATGACTATAGCCACATTCGTGCTATGGTCAGTGGCGATGTAAGAAGAGATTTGTTCTGGGGGGGGGGGGGGGAGCGGAAAGTTCGAATGCAATTTTTTGTCGAAGAAAGGGGAGTTTTCGCGAGCGTGTCATCTTGAAATTTTGTGAAAGGAGGCGTGTATTTGCAAAGCTGATTTAAACTTTAAATAAGTGTGAAAGGTCATTGAAATCATACACAGGTGAGAACAAGTCGCTTGCGTTTTTATCACTTAGGTGGGCCATTTTCCAAATTTGCCTCACCTTTAAGGGACCCGTCATACTTCGCCGAAAAAAGTCCAGAAAAGCGCGAAAAAGCCCAAAAAAGCCCGAAAGCGCCAGAAAGAGCCAGAACGCAGCAACGAACTTTTGGTGGAATGCTGACATTATTTTGATGTACAGACGGCAGAAAATGAATCAAGAAGACTCGATTGTGAAATGAAACACATGCCTTAGCGCCAAAACGTGCGCGCGGAAGGGGGCGTTCCGGCTCTTTCTGGCGCTTTTGGGCTTTTTTGGCCTTTTTTCGCCGAAGTATGACGGGTCTTTAAGAGTGAAGGGACGATCATAAGGTTCTTTCTTTTGCTTTAGGCCCCGGACAGACTTCACGATGATCGTCGCGACTCAATCGCCGACATTTCCATTAATTTTTATTTCAATTCAAAAATTTCGGGCTGGAAAAGTATCACAACTGAAATGCAAGTTGATCGGCGGCTGGAAAAGTATCACAACTGAAATGCAAGTTGATCGGCATGGAATGATGTTGTAACAGTTGTCTCGTCGCGATTCAGTCGCGACGATCAAATCGCGTGAAGTCTGTCCGAGGCCTTATGGGGGTACAAATCATTAGCAGTTTTATGGTGCAGGTTGTAAACGTATCTAAATTGTCGAACGCTTATTTGAATCAAAAACGAAAATCACAGTATAAGATTCATTTAACAGATGCGTTAATCAAAACAAGCAATGGCAGACATAGTAGCTTGCAAAAAACTTGCGCTTTTTGTGTTTACCGTCTGATTAGGGGGGCAGCCAACATGAACGATAGGTTGTGCCAGCCATATGCGCTGCGTAGGTCAAATCTTTTTCAAATTCCATATTTCCACTATGATGATATCTAGAAAATTGGAAAAAACACTAGAAGCTCTATATGCCCTAATTCTTACTGTTCGACACCATTTTCAATCCAGTTTAGGACATACAGCTTCAAAAATTAAGACTTAATGTGAGACATACTGACAACCGTTGGAGTACAGTATGCTTATTGCCAGCTATCGTTCATCTTGGCATACACCCGTCTGATTAACATATGTTCAGTATTAGTTTGTCAATTCTTACAATGTCACCTCTACGTATTCCAGGGAGGCGATCTTTTGAGATCATTCAAACCTCTTCATGATCGAGTCTTAGTTGAGCGAGTTGCTGCAGAGACGAAAACGAAGGGTGGTATCATGCTTCCTGAGAAAGCGCAGGGCAAAGTGAGTCTTGGTAGCTGTGCTTTGAGCTTTTCTTTTTAAATATTCCTTTCTTAGGTTCTTGAAGCTACAGTGATCTCAGTCGGCCCGGGTGGCCGTAACGAAAAAGGTGAACTCATTCCAATGAGTGTGAAAGCCGGTGACCACGTTCTTTTGCCGGAATATGGCGGCACTAAAGTGAGTGTTCCTATTTGCTCGTTTTATTGTGTTTGAAGCAACCGTTCAGTGAGAAGGGCAATAGTATTTTGCAAAAGATTACATCGTTCCAGGTTATTGTGGAAGAGAAAGAGTACTCAATCTTCCGAGAGCAAGATCTCCTCGGTGTTTTCATTTAGGCGCTTATCTTGTTGCATTTTTTCATCGTTATAGTTTTGTTACATTCATAGTGTAGATACTAGTTTTGTTTAGTTACATTTTGTCATTGTTAATTGTTATATGAAGATTCCTCACAGGTCTGCTATATAAACTTGTTTTCTTTTTGACAGTTTCGGATCATAAGATAGAGTTGATCTCATCAAAATGAATTCGCAAGTATTTGCTACAGATAAATTCATGCTGCTATCAGCCAGGTTAAGCCACGGACCTTTTTTTTATCTTTTGATAAAACTTTTGACAATTGTTCAGATAAAGTTTGACATTAACTATAAGTTGAAAGGGGGAAAAAATCCAAGCTAGTTTGTTTTGTTTCATTTTTCCAATCTGTAGAACTTTTGGCTTTGAAGAGGCTCGATACCTTGTACTCTGTACTTTGTATCCATCAAAAAATTAGGTGTCGACCACATTTCGGACCAAGTTGTTCTTGCGATGTACTTTGGCCTTCTCCAAGTACATGAAAAACCTAGAAAACAAGTACTGAATCTGCTGGGGCGTGCATCAAGCAGTGCTAAAAACATTCACCAATATTTTGAACCGTGATTGTTATCACCCTAATTTCACGCGTATAAAACGCACCTTCTTAAGTTTTGTAAACGTGCTGCTCAGACGCCTCGTTGTGTTTCGGAAAACAAGACTTGTGCCGTACGATACTCTCAGGAAACACTGTAAATACTCAGACAAATCTGCGCGCAGGCGGCGCGCACTGAATCAGCGAGCGATGTACCTTCCCGCCGCCTGTGTGTGCAGTGCGCGCCGCCTATGGATTGAAGGCCCGCCGCCTGCGCGCTACGAGGAAAATTTTGGCTGGAATCTGCTCGAATTTTTGTTGTCGGTCTGAATATCTAATGCTTGTTGGACAATATGGTTTAACAACTGTTTTATCAAGTATAATATCTACAATTTTCAAATTTGACAGGTTTTAACACAAATCGCAACAAAAATACAGTATTTACAGGATAAGGCTGTCTTTGACAGCTGGCATGCAATACTATTAGCTTAGGTAGTACTTACAAAATTCACAAACTCAAAGTCAACAACAACAAGGTATTTACATTCAAATGTGATATCAACAAGACGTGTGTATGAACTAATGAATACAATGAAGTTCATAGTAACTAATGCATCATATGACGAGATAACTTGAAATAACTGCCAGTAAAATCACTAAGTACTTTGATAAATAAACTGAACATGTATACATAGATATGAATGCATAATATATGTACAGGTTTGAAGGAATAAAATGTATGCGATAGCAGTGAACAATACGCGGGCATGCTTGATCAGCCAAAATTGAATGCTCATGGAATTCATATAGTTACTCAATTCAATTACAGGAATAAAACAATTGGATGACGGGGATATGATGGGTACAAGCATGAGAAATGGGATGAATGATGAGACATGAACAAATCTAAGACATGAATAATCTGGATCAGCCTCGTCCTCGTTAGTTCTCGTAATGGTTTTTGTTCTATCAAAAGTTGATTCCATCAGTCGGTTTAGGCGCATGCTGTGGCGCTAAAATACACGCTATTAACAAACTGAAGAGAAAAAGCAATAAATTTTGACGAATGCAGAAAAAAATGCATTTTTTCACCTCTTCAAGATAAACAGAGTCGGGGCTGAGGTCCCACGACCATGAATTGTCTTGATTCTTGGTATTTAGGGTCATTGTAGATCGGTGGCTGAAATACAATAATGTTTTTAAACAAAATGCCTACTTTGGCTTCAAAAAGCAAGACTGCATTATGACACCGCCACCAACTACTGAGCATCGAACGAGTTCGCCTACTGCTTACCGTAAGGCTCAGTGGTCAATTTAATGTACATAAGTTCCCTGTTCTGAGGGTTTGAGTGTTATGTACAGACTGGTAACTGTCATAGAAATTTGATTACTTTATAAGACATCTGTCGAATGTGTGCTTTTCTACACACTGACATAATGGTGCTAAGCGATGCCATCTGCTGAATAATGTTTCCCCATTTGCTTTTGTACAAAATTTTCGCACAAAACTATCGATTACTTATGAGCTGCTCATTAACTTCCTTTCCAAAATGAAAAAATGATAATGGCATAACGACACACTTCTACTTTCTCAAATAGCTTGGGAAATCCAGAAGAAATTTGCATTTGCAGCTTGCAATCACTTCCCACCGGGATGGGGAACGTAGCTTATAAGAAAACATCCTGGCGCTCAGAAAGTTGCGTTTCGCATTGTAAAATCTTCTATAAGTGCTTTTAGCATCCTTCACCATAAACATGCTAAAGAGAAGGGCATAGGTCCCATCTACTTGGAGTTATAAGGTGTGGAGTTATAAATATCAGTGCCTATCAATGCCTACATTTGTATACATATCTGTTAGCCTATCAACATAGTCAATGCAAGCTGTTTAATTTTTCTTACTTTAACCTGACTAGGATTAGACTCGATTGAAATGATGTCTGCATTTGTTTTACGTTTCTTGTTCATTCCGCTGTATTACTAACTTCTCAATGTGTTTTTTCAAGAAACGCCTTGAGCGTAGAAATGAAATACTGTGTGGGTCACAGTTTCAGTTTTCTATTTTCCCAAGAACAAAAATGTGCTGCTCATCAAGTTCAATTCTGTGCATTTGAAAGGATTTCGATTCAACAAAACTTCCGCTACAACAATTTTGATGGCACAATGTAATACGTTATGTATTAGAGTGACATTCTACATCTGGACCAGTTCCCGTCAACTTATAACCTAGAAAACCACGCGAACAAAAGTGTACAGGTTTTTATACTACGTGTTTCAGTGTTCTGTGTTGACAACAAAAAGTCCTAAGAATATAAAGTGAAGGTAAACTTCGCCGTACATTGAAACAATCATTTCGCTGAAAGGGACATTGTGGTAATGATATGAAAATGCAGAGGTCCCTAAAATCTTCTGGCCTAAAGCACTGCCACAACTCATAAATCACCTAGTTCCGAGTTCAAATTCATAACAAATATGCTGCATTCATCCTTTACAAAAATACATGTTCTGAATCTAAAAAAGATTTTGTAAAGGGGATCAAACCATTACTTTTTGAGATAGATCTATTTTTATGGGTCTACAATTCATTCCGCAACCGGAGAAATTGGAATATTTTGGTACAAGTTCATGTACACAGTATAGAGGAGGCTTCAAACTACTATCACTGTAATGACTGCATTCAAAAATCTAAATCATTGAAGAAGCGGAGAAAAAATCTGGAGACTTTGAATGTCAAGACCACTATGTCTGTGAACTTGGATTCAAACACTGCAACAGTTACTGTATCTGAAGTGATATTCTCTCCTTACGTGTTTCAGATGAGAGTCTACTTTTAGCACGGCTGATGAAATCACTTTCGAAACCACGTCGAGATCGATGTCCTATGATTCCTTCTCGCGATTATGTTCAAAATTGCATCATGCTCTCGGCCAAAGCTCGATCATTTCGATCTTAAATTTGACACAAAATTTTCTTTATAGCGTGCTGTATCTGGAAGCTTGCCTTATCATACCCATTTTTTAAGCGATAAGAACTGTAATGGCGTAGGACGAAATTTATGATGATTACGTGCTTGCCACGGCAGTGGCAATCGCTAACAGTTTGGAGGCTTTGTGTCATCAAGAAAAGATGCTATCACAAAATTTTGATGCTGAATTAGGTACATTTGTCGTTGGCTGAGAAATGTGTGCGCCAAATTTTATATTTCTAAGTTACTCCGTTCTGTGTTCAACGGAAAAAAGCTTTTCCGTTATCCGGACCTATTTTTTTCCAAAAAAGGATATTCTATTTCCCTTGATCATACTTGTTGTCCCAAGTCATAGGGAAGAGTGTCGACCTTCTGCCACGTGTCAAAAGAATCTAACAGATTATCAAAATGTTTAACAGGTTTTACCGAGAGGATTGAACTTTCCCATAATAGAGAAGTGCGCCAAGGTTCCATCATCTGAGCAGCAGCGAGCCGCGATTTGTAGACTTTCCTGGCTAAATTCGCATGCAAAAAAATTTTAGAGAGAAAAACGAATCATTGCTGATAGATGTTCTGATAAGTTCTAGATTGTTTTGCTCTTATCGAAAACAGTCATACAGCTTTTAGTTGATCACAAATGCTCTTTCACCTCCGCGGAAATGATTTCGGAAAAAACATGTCAAAATACACCAAAAGTTCAATTTCTTCCTGACACGTGACAGAAAGGCAGTCCTGTAGAATCTGTGAAAAATTGCTCTCAGACTGAAAAACGTATTTTATAAGGTCCTATTTAAAAACATGGTTTGGATGACCGAAAAGTACCGGGGAAAGTATCAGACTACAAGACTTTTGGGACACCCTGTAATGTGATCATTAGTATAGAAGGGGTTATAGAGGCTGTTGTCCAAATAGCATTAGCAGAGCAGGTGTTTACTTATGCATGTAGTGTTTAATCAGCAGGAGACAGCTTTGAACTGTGCTATGGAAAATTCGCAAGTTCAGGTTGATCCCTTCTGAAGATCATTTGGTCCCCCCAATGTTTGTTTTTTATTTATAAATCAATTATTTTTCACTAAGAAAAATTTCGTCCAAAACTCTTGCTTGTAGTTTGTGTAACGCTTATCAGTTATTTTAATCATTCACTAAACTGTTTGTAATTTCTTTCTGAGCTCGACTTCTATCTCGACTTGCAGCTGGCTTTCATCTCCAGGGCTTGTATTGAAAAAAATTATCGATATTGATAGACTTGCGTTCCCACCTTATCCAAAATTCGGTTTACATTGATACAGGTGCGCTTTATTTATTGGGGTAGGGAGGGAGAGGGGGGGGGGGTGTGTAAAGAGGAGGAAAGATGGGCAGAAAGTGTTACGTAGATAAATAAGCCAGCCCTTCCAAAAATTTCGTGTTATTCTTAGCACCTTGCACTCGAGGACGATTTGATGATTTTTTAGTACTGAAACTTACCAACACTTATCAGAGTGATAAATGAGGTAGTACTTGTCGATACGAGTACAGAATGAGGTCAGAAAAAGGACTATAGCGGACACAGAGCACATAACATTCTCAAAAAAAAGTTTTAGATTGGATTTTTGGAGTTTGATTGGATTCTAAATCATTGATTACTTCAAAAATGTGAATCTTCTACACTTCAAGAAGATGTTACCCTAGTTTTTTGAATCATTTCAGCCAGTCCTATACTTCACTGTCCACTCTCTCGTATAGCTCTACTTTCTACAAAAACTCAGAATGCTCCATATTTTTTATATAAATGTCACTCAGCAGTTCTTTTTGTGATAACCTTGTACCCCCAATACCAAAAAACTACCCTAATTTCACGCGTATAGGGACGCGGGAGATTTTTTGTAAAATCGAACAGCACAGAACTTCGAAGGACTTCGTGACCAAAAGACGTCTTTTGGTCACGAAGTCCTTCGAAGTTCTGTGCTGTTCGATTTTACAAAAAATCTCCCGCGTCCTATACGCGTGAAATTAGGGTAGTTTTTTGGTATTGGGGGTACAAGGTTATCACAAAAGAACTGCTGAGTGACATTTATATAAAAAAATATGGAGCATTCTGAGTTTTTGTAGAAAGTAGAGCTATACGAGAGTGTGGACAGTGAAGTATAGGACTGGCTGAAATGATTCAAAAAAACTAGGGTAACATCTTCTTGAAGTGTAGAAGATTCACATTTTTGAAGTAATCAATGATTTAGAATCCAATCAAACTCCAAAATCCAATCTAAACTTTTTTTTGAGAATGTTATGTGCTCTGTGTCCGCTATAGTCCTTTTTCTGACCTCATTCTGTACTCGTATCGACAAGTACTACCTCATTTATCACTCTGATAAGTGTTGGTAAGTTTCAGTACTAAAAAATCATCAAATCGTCCTCGAGTGCAAGGTGCTAAGAATAACACGAAATTTTTGGAAGGGCTGGCTTATTTATCTACGTAAACACTTTCTGCCCATCTTTCCTCCTCTTTACACCCCCCCCCCCTCTCCCTCCCTACCCCAATAAATAAAGCGCACCTGTATCAATGTAAACCGAATTTTGGATAAGGTGGGAACGCAAGTCTATCAATATCGATAATTTTTTTCAATACAAGCCCTGGAGATGAAAGCCAGCTGCAAGTCGAGATAGAAGTCGAGCTCAGAAAGAAATTACAAACAGTTTAGTGAATGATTAAAATAACTGATAAGCGTTACACAAACTACAAGCAAGAGTTTTGGACGAAATTTTTCTTAGTGAAAAATAATTGATTTATAAATAAAAAAACAAACATTGGGGGGACCAAATGATCTTCAGAAGGGATCAACCTGAACTTGCGAATTTTCCATAGCACAGTTCAAAGCTGTCTCCTGCTGATTAAACACTACATGCATAAGTAAAACACCTGCTCTGCTAATGCTATTTGGACAACAGCCTCTATAACCCCTTCTATACTAATGATCACATTACAGGGTGTCCCAAAAGTCTTGTAGTCCTGATACTTTCCCCGGTACTTTTCGGTCATCCAAACCATGTTTTTAATAGGACCTTATAAAATACGTTTTTCAGTCTGAGAGCAATTTTTCACAGATTCTACAGGACTGCCTTTCTGTCACGTGTCAGGAAGAAATTGAACTTTTGGTGTATTTTGACATGTTTTTTTCCGAAATCATTTCCGCGGAGGTGAAAGAGCATTTGTGATCAACTAAAAGCTGTATGACTGTTTTCGATAAGAGCAAAACAATCTAGAACTTATCAGAACATCTATCAGCAATGATTCGTTTTTCTCTCTAAAATTTTTTTGCATGCGAATTTAGCCAGGAAAGTCTACAAATCGCGGCTCGCTGCTGCTCAGATGATGGAACCTTGGCGCACTTCTCTATTATGGGAAAGTTCAATCCTCTCGGTAAAACCTGTTAAACATTTTGATAATCTGTTAGATTCTTTTGACACGTGGCAGAAGGTCGACACTCTTCCCTATGACTTGGGACAACAAGTATGATCAAGGGAAATAGAATATCCTTTTTTGGAAAAAAATAGGTCCGGATAACGGAAAAGCTTTTTTCCATTGAACACAGAACGGAGTAACTTAGAAATATAAAATTTGGCGCACACATTTCTCAGCCAACGACAAATGTACCTAATTCAGCATCAAAATTTTGTGATAGCATCTTTTCTTGATGACACAAGCCTCCAAACTGTTAGCGATTGCCACTGCCGTGGCAAGCACGTAATCATCATAAATTTCGTCCTACGCCATTACAGTTCTTATCGCTTAAAAAATGGGTATGATAAGGCAAGCTTCCAGATACAGCACGCTATAAAGAAAATTTTGTGTCAAATTTAAGATCGAAATGATCGAGCTTTGGCCGAGAGCATGATGCAATTTTGAACATAATCGCGAGAAGGAATCATAGGACATCGATCTCGACGTGGTTTCGAAAGTGATTTCATCAGCCGTGCTAAAGTAGACTCTCATCTGAAACACGTAAGGAGAGAATATCACTTCAGATACAGTAACTGTTGCAGTGTTTGAATCCAAGTTCACAGACATAGTGGTCTTGACATTCAAAGTCTCCAGATTTTTTCTCCGCTTCTTCAATGATTTAGATTTTTGAATGCAGTCATTACAGTGATAGTAGTTTGAAGCCTCCTCTATACTGTGTACATGAACTTGTACCAAAATATTCCAATTTCTCCGGTTGCGGAATGAATTGTAGACCCATAAAAATAGATCTATCTCAAAAAGTAATGGTTTGATCCCCTTTACAAAATCTTTTTTAGATTCAGAACATGTATTTTTGTAAAGGATGAATGCAGCATATTTGTTATGAATTTGAACTCGGAACTAGGTGATTTATGAGTTATGGCAGTGCTTTAGGCCAGAAGATTTTAGGGACCTCTGCATTTTCATATCATTACCACAATGTCCCTCTCAGCGAAATGATTGTTTCAATGTACGGCGAAGTTTACCTTCACTTTACATTCTCAAGACTTTTTGTTGTCAACACTTCAGAGCACTGAAACACGTAGTAATTAATAAAACCTGTAAACTTTTGTTCGTGTGGTTTTTCTAGGTTATAAGTTGATGGGAACAAGTCCAGATGTTAGAATGTCACTCTAAAATTTACCGTATTACATTGTTCCATCAGAATTGTTGTAGCGTAAGTTTTGTTGAATCGAAATGTTCTTTTCAAATGCACAGGATTGAATTTGATGATCAGCACATTTTTGTTCAAGTTGGGGAAAAAACTGTGACCCATACAGTATTTCATTTCTACGCTCCAAGGCGTTTCTTGAAAAAAAAACACATTGAGAAGTTAGTAATACAGCGGAATGAACAAGAAACGTAAAACAAATGCAGACATCATTTCAATCGAGTCTAATCCTAGTCAGACTAAAGTAAGAAAAATTGAACAGCTTGCATTGAATAGTTGATAGGCTAACATATGTATACAAAATGTAGGCATTGATAGGCATTGATATTCATAACTCCACACCTTATAACTCCAAGTAAATAGGACCTATGCCCTTCTCTTTAGCATGTTTATGGTGAAGGATGGTAAGAACACTTATAGAAGATTTTACAATGCGAAACGCAACTTTCTGAGCGCCAGGATGTTTTCTTATAAGCTACCTTCCCCATCCTGGTGGGAAGTGACTGCAAGCTGCAAGTGTAAATTTCTTCTGGATTTCCCCAAGCTATTTGAGAAAGTAGAAGTGTGTCGTTATGCCATTATCATTTTTTTCATTTTGGAAAGGAAGTTAATGAGCAGCTCATAAGTAATCGATAGTTTTGTGCGAAAATTTTGTACAAAAGCAAATGGGGAAACATTATTCAGCAGATGGCATCGCTTAGCACCATTATGTCAGTGTGTAGAAAAGCACACATTCGACAGATGTCTTATAAAGTAATCAAATTTCTATGACAGTTACCAGTCTGTACATAACACTCAAACCCTCAGAACAGGGAACTTATGTACATTAAATTGACCACTGAGCCTTACGGTAAGCAGTAGGCGAACTCGTTCGATGCTCAGTAGTTGGTGGCGGTGTCATAATGCAGTCTTGCTTTTTGAAGCCAAAGTAGGCATTTTGTTTAAAAAACATTATTGTATTTCAGCCACCGATCTACAATGACCCTAAATACCAAGAATCAAGACAATTCATGGTCGTGGGACCTCAGCCCCGACTCTGTTTAATCTTGAAGAGGTGAAAAAATGCATTTTTTTCTGCATTCGTCAAAATTTATTGCTTTTTCTCTTCAGTTTGTTAATAGCGTGTATTTTAGCGCCACAGCATGCGCCTAAACCGACTGATGGAATCAACTTTTGATAGAACAAAAAACCATTACGAGAACTAACGAGGACGAGGCTGATCCAGATTATTCATGTCTTAGATTTGTTCATGTCTCATCATTCATCCCATTTCTCATGCTTGTACCCATCATATCCCCGTCATCCAATTGTTTTATTCCTGTAATTGAATTGAGTAACTATATGAATTCCATGAGCATTCAATTTTGGCTGATCAAGCATGCCCGCGTATTGTTCACTGCTATCGCATACATTTTATTCCTTCAAACCTGTACATATATTATGCATTCATATCTATGTATACATGTTCAGTTTATTTATCAAAGTACTTAGTGATTTTACTGGCAGTTATTTCAAGTTATCTCGTCATATGATGCATTAGTTACTATGAACTTCATTGTATTCATTAGTTCATACACACGTCTTGTTGATATCACATTTGAATGTAAATACCTTGTTGTTGTTGACTTTGAGTTTGTGAATTTTGTAAGTACTACCTAAGCTAATAGTATTGCATGCCAGCTGTCAAAGACAGCCTTATCCTGTAAATACTGTATTTTTGTTGCGATTTGTGTTAAAACCTGTCAAATTTGAAAATTGTAGATATTATACTTGATAAAACAGTTGTTAAACCATATTGTCCAACAAGCATTAGATATTCAGACCGACAACAAAAATTCGAGCAGATTCCAGCCAAAATTTTCCTCGTAGCGCGCAGGCGGGCCTTCAATCCATAGGCGGCGCGCACTGCACACACAGGGCGGCGGGAAGGTACATCGCTCGCTGATTCAGTGCGCGCCGCCTGCGCGCAGATTTGTCTGAGTATTTACAGTGTTTCCTGAGAGTATCGTACGGCAACAAGTCTTGTTTTCCGAAACACAACGAGGCGTCTGAGCAGCACGTTTACAAAACTTAAGAAGGTGCGTTTTTATACGCGTGAAATTAGGGTGATAACAATCACGGTTCAAAATATTGGTGAATGTTTTTAGCACTGCTTGATGCACGCCCCAGCAGATTCAGTACTTGTTTTCTAGGTTTTTCATGTACTTGGAGAAGGCCAAAAGTACATCGCAAGAACAACTTGGTCCGAAATGTGGTCGACACCTAATTTTTTGATGGATACAAAGTACAGAGTACAAGGTATCGAGCCTCTTCAAAGCCAAAAGTTCTACAGATTGGAAAAATGAAACAAAACAAACTAGCTTGCATTTTTTCATCGTTATAGTTTTGTTACATTCATAGTGTAGATACTAGTTTTGTTTAGTTACATTTTGTCATTGTTAATTGTTATATGAAGATTCCTCACAGGTCTGCTATATAAACTTGTTTTCTTTTTGACAGTTTCGGATCATAAGATAGAGTTGATCTCATCAAAATGAATTCGCAAGTATTTGCTACAGATAAATTCATGCTGCTATCAGCCAGGTTAAGCCACGGACCTTTTTTTTTATCTTTTGATAAAACTTTTGACAATTGTTCAGATAAAGTTTGACATTAACTATAAGTTGAAAGGGGGGAAAAAAATCCAAGCTAGTTTGTTTTGTTTCATTTTTCCAATCTGTAGAACTTTTGGCTTTGAAGAGGCTCGATACCTTGTACTCTGTACTTTGTATCCATCAAAAAATTAGGTGTCGACCACATTTCGGACCAAGTTGTTCTTGCGATGTACTTTGGCCTTCTCCAAGTACATGAAAAAACCTAGAAAACAAGTACTGAATCTGCTGGGGCGTGCATCAAGCAGTGCTAAAAACATTCACCAATATTTTGAACCGTGATTGTTATCACCCTAATTTCACGCGTATAAAACGCACCTTCTTAAGTTTTGTAAACGTGCTGCTCAGACGCCTCGTTGTGTTTCGGAAAACAAGACTTGTGCCGTACGATACTCTCAGGAAACACTGTAAATACTCAGACAAAATCTGCGCGCAGGCGGCGCGCACTGAATCAGCGAGCGATGTACCTTCCCGCCGCCTGTGTGTGCAGTGCGCGCCGCCTATGGATTGAAGGCCCGCCGCCTGCGCGCTACGAGGAAAATTTTGGCTGGAATCTGCTCGAATTTTTGTTGTCGGTCTGAATATCTAATGCTTGTTGGACAATATGGTTTAACAACTGTTTTATCAAGTATAATATCTACAATTTTCAAATTTGACAGGTTTTAACACAAATCGCAACAAAAAATACAGTATTTACAGGATAAGGCTGTCTTTGACAGCTGGCATGCAATACTATTAGCTTAGGTAGTACTTACAAAATTCACAAACTCAAAGTCAACAACAACAAGGTATTTACATTCAAATGTGATATCAACAAGACGTGTGTATGAACTAATGAATACAATGAAGTTCATAGTAACTAATGCATCATATGACGAGATAACTTGAAATAACTGCCAGTAAAATCACTAAGTACTTTGATAAATAAACTGAACATGTATACATAGATATGAATGCATATATATGTACAGGTTTGAAGGAATAAAATGTATGCGTATAGCAGTGAACAATACGCGGGCATGCTTGATCAGCCAAAATTGAATGCTCATGGAATTCATATAGTTACTCAATTCAATTACAGGAATAAAACAATTGGATGACGGGGATATGATGGGTACAAGCATGAGAAATGGGATGAATGATGAGACATGAACAAATCTAAGACATGAATAATCTGGATCAGCCTCGTCCTCGTTAGTTCTCGTAATGGTTTTTGTTCTATCAAAAGTTGATTCCATCAGTCGGTTTAGGCGCATGCTGTGGCGCTAAAATACACGCTATTAACAAACTGAGAGAGAAAAAGCAATAAATTTTGACGAATGCAGAAAAAAATGCATTTTTTCACCTCTTCAAGATAAACAGAGTCGGGGGCTGAGGTCCCACGACCATGAATTGTCTTGATTCTTGGTATTTAGGGGTCATTGTAGATCGGTGGCTGAAATACAATAATGTTTTTAAACAAAATGCCTACTTTGGCTTCAAAAAGCAAGACTGCATTATGACACCGCCACCAACTACTGAGCATCGAACGAGTTCGCCTACTGCTTACCGTAAGGCTCAGTGGTCAATTTAATGTACATAAGTTCCCTGTTCTGAGGGTTTGAGTGTTATGTACAGACTGGTAACTGTCATAGAAATTTGATTACTTTATAAGACATCTGTCGAATGTGTGCTTTTCTACACACTGACATAATGGTGCTAAGCGATGCCATCTGCTGAATAATGTTTCCCCATTTGCTTTTGTACAAAATTTTCGCACAAAACTATCGATTACTTATGAGCTGCTCATTAACTTCCTTTCCAAAATGAAAAAATGATAATGGCATAACGACACACTTCTACTTTCTCAAATAGCTTGGGAAATCCAGAAGAAATTTACACTTGCAGCTTGCAGTCACTTCCCACCAGGATGGGGAAGGTAGCTTATAAGAAAACATCCTGGCGCTCAGAAAGTTGCGTTTCGCATTGTAAAATCTTCTATAAGTGTTCTTACCATCCTTCACCATAAACATGCTAAAGAGAAGGGCATAGGTCCTATTTACTTGGAGTTATAAGGTGTGGAGTTATGAATATCAATGCCTATCAATGCCTACATTTGTATACATATGTTAGCCTATCAACTATTCAATGCAAGCTGTTCAATTTTTCTTACTTTAGTCTGACTAGGATTAGACTCGATTGAAATGATGTCTGCATTTGTTTTACGTTTCTTGTTCATTCCGCTGTATTACTAACTTCTCAATGTGTTTTTTTTTCAAGAAACGCCTTGAGCGTAGAAATGAAATACTGTATGGGTCACAGTTTTTTCCCCAACTTGAACAAAAATGTGCTGATCATCAAATTCAATCCTGTGCATTTGAAAAGAACATTTCGATTCAACAAAACTTACGCTACAACAATTCTGATGGAACAATGTTATACGGTAAATTTTAGAGTGACATTCTAACATCTGGACTTGTTCCCATCAACTTATAACCTAGAAAAACCACACGAACAAAAGTTTACAGGTTTTTATTACTACGTGTTTCAGTGCTCTGAAGTGTTGACAACAAAAAGTCTTGAGAATGTAAAGTGAAGGTAAACTTCGCCGTACATTGAAACAATCATTTCGCTGAGAGGGACATTGTGGTAATGATATGAAAATGCAGAGGTCCCTAAAATCTTCTGGCCTAAAGCACTGCCATAACTCATAAATCACCTAGTTCCGAGTTCAAATTCATAACAAATATGCTGCATTCATCCTTTACAAAAATACATGTTCTGAATCTAAAAAAGATTTTGTAAAGGGGATCAAACCATTACTTTTTGAGATAGATCTATTTTTATGGGTCTACAATTCATTCCGCAACCGGAGAAATTGGAATATTTTGGTACAAGTTCATGTACACAGTATAGAGGAGGCTTCAAACTACTATCACTGTAATGACTGCATTCAAAAATCTAAATCATTGAAGAAGCGGAGAAAAAATCTGGAGACTTTGAATGTCAAGACCACTATGTCTGTGAACTTGGATTCAAACACTGCAACAGTTACTGTATCTGAAGTGATATTCTCTCCTTACGTGTTTCAGATGAGAGTCTACTTTAGCACGGCTGATGAAATCACTTTCGAAACCACGTCGAGATCGATGTCCTATGATTCCTTCTCGCGATTATGTTCAAAATTGCATCATGCTCTCGGCCAAAGCTCGATCATTTCGATCTTAAATTTGACACAAAATTTTCTTTATAGCGTGCTGTATCTGGAAGCTTGCCTTATCATACCCATTTTTTAAGCGATAAGAACTGTAATGGCGTAGGACGAAATTTATGATGATTACGTGCTTGCCACGGCAGTGGCAATCGCTAACAGTTTGGAGGCTTGTGTCATCAAGAAAAGATGCTATCACAAAATTTTGATGCTGAATTAGGTACATTTGTCGTTGGCTGAGAAATGTGTGCGCCAAATTTTATATTTCTAAGTTACTCCGTTCTGTGTTCAATGGAAAAAAGCTTTTCCGTTATCCGGACCTATTTTTTTCCAAAAAAGGATATTCTATTTCCCTTGATCATACTTGTTGTCCCAAGTCATAGGGGAAGAGTGTCGACCTTCTGCCACGTGTCAAAAGAATCTAACAGATTATCAAAATGTTTAACAGGTTTTACCGAGAGGATTGAACTTTCCCATAATAGAGAAGTGCGCCAAGGTTCCATCATCTGAGCAGCAGCGAGCCGCGATTTGTAGACTTTCCTGGCTAAATTCGCATGCAAAAAAATTTTAGAGAGAAAAACGAATCATTGCTGATAGATGTTCTGATAAGTTCTAGATTGTTTTGCTCTTATCGAAAACAGTCATACAGCTTTTAGTTGATCACAAATGCTCTTTCACCTCCGCGGAAATGATTTCGGAAAAAAACATGTCAAAATACACCAAAAGTTCAATTTCTTCCTGACACGTGACAGAAAGGCAGTCCTGTAGAATCTGTGAAAAATTGCTCTCAGACTGAAAAAACGTATTTTATAAGGTCCTATTAAAAACATGGTTTGGATGACCGAAAAGTACCGGGGAAAGTATCAGACTACAAGACTTTTGGGACACCCTGTAATGTGATCATTAGTATAGAAGGGGTTATAGAGGCTGTTGTCCAAATAGCATTAGCAGAGCAGGTGTTTACTTATGCATGTAGTGTTTAATCAGCAGGAGACAGCTTTGAACTGTTGCTATGGAAAATTCGCAAGTTCAGGTTGATCCCTTCTGAAGATCATTTGGTCCCCACCCAATGTTTGTTTTTTATTTATAAATCAATTATTTTTCACTAAGAAAAATTTCGTCCAAAACTCTTGCTTGTAGTTTGTGTAACGCTTATCAGTTATTTTAATCATTCACTAAACTGTTTGTAATTTCTTTTCTGAGCTCGACTTCTATCTCGACTTGCAGCTGGCTTTCATCTCCAGGGCTTGTATTGAAAAAAATTATCGATATTGATAGACTTGCGTTCCCACCTTATCCAAAATTCGGTTTACATTGATACAGGTGCGCTTTATTTATTGGGGGTAGGGGAGGGAGAGGGGGGGGGGGTGGTAAAGAGGAGGAAGATGGGCAGAAAGTGTTACGTAGATAAATAAGCCAGCCCTTCCAAAAATTTCGTGTTATTCTTAGCACCTTGCACTCGAGGACGATTTGATGATTTTTTTAGTACTGAAACTTACCAACACTTATCAGAGTGATAAATGAGGTAGTACTTGTCGATACGAGTACAGAATGAGGTCAGAAAAAGGGACTATAGCGGACACAGAGCACATAACATTCTCAAAAAAAAGTTTAGATTGGATTTTGGAGTTTGATTGGATTCTAAATCATTGATTACTTCAAAAATGTGAATCTTCTACACTTCAAGAAGATGTTACCCTAGTTTTTTGAATCATTTCAGCCAGTTCCTATACTTCACTGTCCACTCTCTCGTATAGCTCTACTTTCTACAAAAACTCAGAATGCTCCATAATTTTTATATAAATGTCACTCAGCAGTTCTTTTGTGATAACCTTGTACCCCCAATACCAAAAAAACTACCCCTAATTTCACGCGTATAGGACGCGGGAGATTTTTTGTAAAATCGAACAGCACAGAACTTCGAAGGACTTCGTGACCAAAAGACGTCTTTTGGTCACGAAGTCCTTCGAAGTTCTGTGCTGTTCGATTTTACAAAAAATCTCCCGCGTCCCTATACGCGTGAAATTAGGGGTAGTTTTTTTGGTATTGGGGGGTACAAGGTTATCACAAAAGAACTGCTGAGTGACATTTATATAAAAAATATGGAGCATTCTGAGTTTTTGTAGAAAGTAGAGCTATACGAGAGAGTGGACAGTGAAGTATAGGACTGGCTGAAATGATTCAAAAAACTAGGGTAACATCTTTCTTGAAGTGTAGAAGATTCACATTTTTGAAGTAATCAATGATTTAGAATCCAATCAAACTCCAAAATCCAATCTAAA